>NDGM011174124.1:0-13558 GCA_002564305.1 Octomys mimax | reverse complement strand
CAGCCTCCCAAGTGCTGGGATTACAGGTGTGCGCCACCACGCCCAGTCTCAATCACCATGTCATTGCGTCCCTGTGTCTGCCTAAGCAGGCGTTTTGATACACTGAGCTATTTGGCCAGCCCTTTTAATTTCTTTTTAACTGGAAAAAAGGAATGGATGGGCTGTGTGATGGAAATCTATGGTGAATGTTTAACTTTGAAAAAACTATTACAGAAAACGGCACACTAACTTCTCTTTAAAAAAATATCACCTTTGCTTCCCACATGCTTGGCACTTTGTGAAGCAGTGCGGAAGTCAGTCCTCTGTGCATCTTTACAAAGTGTGGCCAAAAGTGTGGTCAGAGGGCCAGCCAACAGATTAGGGCGCCTGCTTAGCTAGCTGCAGATACCGGGGTTCGATCGCCAATGGGCCGTGCTGTGCTGGCCCCGCCCCCGGGGGCACGCTGAGCCTGGGTGGTGGCGTGCGCCTGTCATCCTAGCACTTGGGAAGCTGAAAACAGGAGGATCACTGCGAATCCGATCTGTGTAGTGGGACCATGTTAACCCTGTCCTAAATATATTTAAAAATATATATATATATATGGTCGGGCCGCCACTGTGAGGAGCCTAAGTGCTGCACCGCACCTCCAGATGCTTTCTGTTACTTCCAAGCCAGTGATCAAAAAGGCTGCATGCATCAGAATCACCCGAACTAAACAGTGGGCTCTCCCCAGAGTGTTTGATTCATCGCGTCTGAGGTGGGGTCTAAGAACCCACATTTCTAATGTGTTCCCCTCTTCTGTCACTGATGCTGCAGGACAATTCTTTGAGAACCCCCTGGGTCTCCTCTGTAGACCAAGCAGGGTGACTTCGGTTTGCAGGTTCCCCGGGGCCTTGTGTAGTGCTCTGACCAGATGCCCAGAAGGAATCCTGTAATTAAGACTTTTGCCTAGAGAGATCTTTTCTTCTAAAATGCCATTTATGAAGAAATAAGTTGTTTTTATTGTTGCTGGCTTCTTGTGAATGTATGTTCAGATTTTTAATATCCTAACTTTTTTGGTTCTCCCTTGGGAACTTAAAGCTGCTCAAATTTTTGCTTTGGAACTTCAACCAGACTTCAGGATACGCTCCTGGGTTTGCTTTTAAGTTAATTTTTATTGCTGTAAATGTATAGGAAATCATACCTGGCTCAGGTTAGAATGCTAGTATTTCAAAAAGGGTGGCATTTTAAGATGAATAAGGCAGATGTCATGGTTTGGGTGTAAAATGTCCCCCAAAATGTCATGTGCTTAAAGGTGGGCTAGTGGACGTGTGGAAAGCGAGTGGGCCATCCAGGCCTGTACTCCACAGTAGCTCAACCCACTGATGAGCTCACAGCCAAAACGTGCCGTTAGGACGCAGGGCCTGTTTAAAGCAGGTGACTAAATGGGGTCATGACCTGGAAGGGTGTGTCCGGTCACTTGACTGCCCTGTGCTGTCCATGAATTCCAACAATATGGTAGAGATAATGTATTTTCAGGAAAGGTAATTGCTACCTGGAGCCGTCTTGAACCTAAAAGGTCTTGCCCCACACCCTGGGGGGCGGACAGAGAGTTTTTGTCTGAGTAGTCAGAGTGTGAGAAGTAAGCTGGACTGGTAGGCAGATTTAGCTCCTTCTAGACAGGCATGCTGATCTGGGCTTCAAGCAGTAAGCGAAGTTACTTCTAAGTGTCTTCTGGGCCAGCCAGTCCACCAGCTCAGCAGCGGGCTGGTACGGTGTCATGTGCTTTTAGAGGCGCAACACTCCAGCAGGAGATGCGACAGGACGCAGTCCTTCCCAGCAGCACTAGGTAGAAAGAGAGGACACATTGGGTCTGTATCCGACGGTCTCACACTTTCTGATTCAACCAACCATGGACTGAAAATGTCAGGAAAAAGTTGCAACTCTCCCCTTCACCTACAGATTGTTTTCATTTCTTAGATAGCTCCTTTTTCATCAGCTTTCTGTTGCTGGAACAAAATGCATGGCACCACTGTGCAAAGGGGGAAGTGGGTTACTTGGCCCACAGTTTAGGTGACTTAATGTCACAGGTGACAGAGCCCAGCAGGAAGTGCAGGATGGGCGCAGGAGCAACGCTGCTACCTCAGGTGGTGGCTGCAAGCAGAAGAGCTGGGAAATGCACCCCCGAGGAAAGGGCTAGGCCCTCAAAGAGATGCCCACGAGACATGCAGAAGCGGGCTTCCTAATCTGCTGGCATCTCTTAATTCAGTCAAGTTGGAAGTCATGTGTGGTGGCCACGTTCCCTACCAGCGTAGGACAACAGCTGCAAATGCCGCACTGCTTTATGTGAGAGACTTAAGCACCCTCAGACTTTAGCATCCAAGTGGTATCTAGGAAAACAGTCTCTCATGAACAAGGGATTATTGCGGATGAAAATACAATTGTGACGAACTGCAGCAGAAGATAGGAGAAGGGAACGTGCGAAGTGGGCTTACGGCTTTAGGATATCCCTGGAAGAAACTGCATTTGACCAGAGAACTGAATGTCTGAGACAGTGGTCTGTGCAAATAAACAGAGTCAAGGAACTTCTCAGAACAGTCAGGAAATGGACAGAGATTCTGGAGAGAAAGGGCTTAATCTGAAGAGTTCCTCTCCGAGTGCTCAGGCTCTGGCTTCTGGAGAGCCAGACAAACCAAGGAGCGGGTCAGGAGGGTGCTAAGTCAAGCCAAAGAAAGGCTGGAGGCTGTCCAGGTCACTTTTCTCTGACACCACAGTTGGTGGGGGGGAAGGTTTATGTAGCTCCCAGCCTGTGGGGCTTAGTCCTTAGTTGCTGGCTCCAAGGCAGAGGGGCCCATGGCGGGGTGCAGCACTGTAAGGGGACAGAAGACAGCAGGAGCAATGGGTGGGAGGGAGGACAAACCTGTTTCCTCCCTTATGTTGTAAGCAGGCTCCCCACCCTGGGGGCCTGGAGCGCTCACAGGGTCTGGCTGCCCTGGTGGGGCACAGGATGAGGATGTTTACAAAGAGACGACCCAGCTGAGTTACATAGTTATACCTCTAAACTTCTCAAGTTGAAACAGTGAACAGCATCCTAGCACTACAAGGGTATCTCTTCATCCTGCCCTGTTAGCGGGGATGCGAGATATCAACAGTTGCCACAACAAGGACTTCGGATTGTTGTTAAGAGGGATAGGAAGCCATTTAACTGGCATGATTTACACGTCACACACTTATTTCATTATTTAAAATTTCAGGAAGTTAAGAGATGAATAGAGTAGTATTGCTGCCTTCCTGGAGTCTATAACATAATAATATGGATTTTGGAAAGTTGATTAGAAAAACTGAATGCTGTGTGGCTTGGCGTAGTACAGTTTATGATTCTGGATTATCATGAGTAGAAAAAACTGCTGGGACCAGATCACAAAACTGGATTCAGTTTCATGTAAAACGAAAGATTACAAAGTTATTCTAAAATGTGGCTTAACTCCCTCTCAGTCTTTATTATAAAGTAGGCAAGGCCAACAGGCCCAGCTCGTCCCCGGCACCAGGTGTGAGGAGTCGACTGTGGCACCCTGGCCTCCGATCGGGCTGGGGTTTTCAGAACCCCTCTCAGCGTGGAACCCTAGCGTCCTAGCGCGTGAACTACCTTGACAGACCCGCTCGCTATCTGACAGAGTAACAAGGACTACTCGATCATTTTGAGCAGCATGCTACTGTGATAATCTGTTATTTCAACTGAAATCCATCAATTCAGCGAGAAAGTCCGACCAGTTGTGTGCTCATTTACTTTTGCTCCGTTTGCACATGAAGAGAAGAGTGGGCGAGGAAAGGCAAAGGCTGGTGGAGAGTCACAGAAAGGCCATCCTGGCGCTTCCAAACAACTGCACGTGAAAAGTCGGCTGTGAGACTTAATATCCCAACTGGAGACTCCGACAGTGTCAGACGAATTTCATGCTGAGCACAGAGCCTTGGGAAGGGAAGCAGACTGCCTCAGAAGCTAAGATTTTATTGTTATGCTGTTCAGTGTTCTATTTTGAGCTAGAACAGTATATAATCTATAATTAATGTACTTAACATATTTACTCCTTTGCAATCATGATAAATATATTTAGCTCCATAAATTGCTAATTCATTTTTTATCAAAATAAATTTTCAGGTCATTAGATGTCATAGAGTTTAAAAAAAGAAGAAGGGAAATTAGGTTTGAGAAAGCAGTATTTACAATAAATGGTATGGAGCCCGAGGCAGGCGCTCATAATTAAAGAGATGGTAAGAACCAGCCTGGCATTATCTATCTTTATTTTTCCATAATAAGAATCTTTACTTCCTATCAGTACTGTACTTGAATTTTTAGGTTAATTTAAAAATTGAAGTTCCAGAGAAAACATGTCCTCTACATTTGGTAGTTTCACACAGTATGCTTTTCGTGGGCTATCACTCAAGCTCCAGAGCATGGTAGAAGCATCTATTTGAATGTAGCACTACACTAGCGCAGACATAAATTAGCAGATGTACTCTCTCCACTGGACAGTCTGGAGGAGTCGGGCAGCGACTCCTCACCCTACGCATTTGCCTTTTACCTCTCGTTTTATGTTTTGCTTTGCTTTGTAAGCTGGTCTGTTGACAAGTGACAGCTGGGGATTTAAGCTCAAAATGACTATCCTGATCTGTTGTGTTTTAAATTCCTCTTTGAAGGATAAGAAAACATTCCTTTTCAAGTCTGTCCAGTTATTATTCTAAAGGATTTTTCCCACATTAGAATTATGATCTGCGTAGAGTTCTTGATTCCTGTGTTATTTTTCTAACTTGTAAGTGAAAGCACAGAAGCATCAGAGTTTCCCAGCTGCTTTTGGGCTTCCTTTTTCTTTTGAAAACAAAGCCAACTACACATCTGTGCAGAGGTTGGGGCTGACCTAAGAAAACTTAGAGTAAATGGAATCTGTAGGATTCAAGGCAAAGGAGTGCATGTGTGAGTGCCGTACTCCAGTTGATTCGGATGTTGCTTGTGGGAACATAGCTGAACAGTCCTCATACTACTATGCGTGTGCTCTGAAATTGAAGTTTAATAAGTGGGTGGCAGACAGTGAAGTCCAGGTTTTCTCTGTTGGAGTGGAAAGTTATCTTATGGAAGAGGAGGCTAGAATGACCCCCGGTGTTATGGGTACTAGTTTGAGAAATCAGTGTGAACTCAGGATTCATTTAACATAGATACGGATGGTTACACATAGGGACCCCGATGCACACACATGTGTGTGCACGCACACACACATACACACAGATCAGTCCATGAGAACAGGCTCTGTGCCCTGTCAACTGGGAACCAGTGATGCTCCACAAGGCAAGGGGCATACCTACCATTTTTGAATAAAAGGAATCCTTGGAGAAATGGGTGGTTCAAGTACTAGCACAGAAAATAAATAAGATGATCCTGGAACATTTAATAACACCAAAACATGACAAAGTGCTAAAGCAAAACCCAATAATATAGCATCTCTACCTACACATGATGATGGAATTATGTCAAAGAGACATAAAGGTCATTTCAAAGGACCTCCACCCTATTAATCAAAGCTAGAACAATATGAGTGACAAAATTAAGTAACAGTGGGTTATGACTCAAAGTCTGAAATATGCACGAGTCCATATTGATATAAATAAATAACAAGAGATGAACAATATACTGGGCAGAATAGTTTAAATACTGAATGTAGGCGATTTGCTTTCAAGGAGGCGCGAAGCCCCCAGCCCTAAGGTGTGCACTGTGCCCTCTGACTTCTTTCCGAAGAGTACAATGTGGAAGGGGCAAAGCAAAGCCTCACAAACTCTAGCTCAGTCGTGAGTTCAAGTTCAGCATCCCCAGCTACTAGTTGTAGGTGTGCACTGCAGCTGTGATGTGACACAAGTGGCATGCATGGCTGCGCCTGCCCTTCCCCATAGCACCCAAAGCCAGCCGGGAGGAAGGTTCAGGCGAGTCTGAGGGGAAGGGCGGTCTACTGCACTCCTGGCTGGGACTCCTCAAGCTGCGAAGGGCACTTCACGTGAGGAATGTCTGAGAAGCCGTCACAACCAAGGGAAACCTGAAAGGACTTGGCTGTAAGTGTAATCCGGTGACCTGGACGGGAATCCCGAAACCGGAAATGGAAAATAAGGAAAAACGTGAGGAGGCTAGAACCGCTGTGGGCTTTAGCTGACAGCAAGCGAACGGATACGGACATGACTATTGATCCACCAGTCATCACAGCGGGCTTCATGGGCGCGCTGGTGGAAGGGAAGAGATGCGGGCGCTGTGCAACACGCTTGCAATTTTCCTAATACCACAAGGAATAGGTGTCTCTTGCAAACATGAATACAATTCAAACTTGTACAAATGAATTCAAATGCTTTATTTAACTTAGATGGAGGTTCTTCCTGTTTTTAAGCACCTTGCTAGCAAAACTGGTGAAGTACAAGAAGCAGAGAAAGGACCTACGCCTCACTTCCTGCTGAAAGTAGGGCCTGCCTTTCCTCTGTCTTCTGCAGAGTGGCAGGGGCATTTTACATTAAAGTTTAGCTCTGAAGGAAGCATTTCATAAGAAGAAGGGCAAAATATTTTCTCCAGCATTGTACTGTGCTATAAAATACTGTTACTGAACATAAAACCTCTCTATTTACTATGTCCCTGAATAAACTTGTTTATGTTTGATAAGTAAATTCAGACTGTGTTTGGGGCACCTTTTTATAGCTGTCACATTTAAGCTGGAAAGTGTATACTTAAAACATTAGAAGTAAAATTGTCCAACTATGTTGGCTCAAATGATATTTCTGAAATAAATGGGAGAACAAAAATAGTACCTGTTTATTGCCAAGGTTCGTGGGCATTTGCTAGCTTGTGTAACACGAAACGTGCTTAAATCAAACATGGATGGTTGTATCATCAAACATATGAATCAGGACTCAATGTTCTTTTCTTCTACCCTGCTTACTTTAGAACATTTTGAAAGATTTTGCTCTTTGTGTCCAGAGACAAAGGACTGCAATTTAAGGCACAGCACACAGTTTGCCAAATAGATTTTGACAGTAGCGTCCATCAGCATTTCAGCGAGAATGGAAAGTGGACCTCAGAGCATTCTATTTATTCTCTCTGGAGCCTGGCAGCCTACTGCTTTGCTCCAAGGGAAGTCTTAGTTCTACAGAATATGGCTTTTCGCAACCTTTCAGGAAAACTTCAATGCCATCTGTCTCTTTGTTATTCACGCTTTAGTAAAAGCCTGGTGGCCCGTTGAGGACTCTTGCTACTCAGCTAGTGCAAAGCGTAGTAAACAACGGTCTCTTTCAGTGCTCTCCATTTGGATCTAGGTAACTGGAAAATGGAGTTTGACGTTTGGCTGGCCAAGGGGCATGGGAGCAAGGCGCAGCCAGGCCTGACTCCTGCAAGGCCACGCTGTCCCGCCCAGCGCTCCACAGTCTGGAGGAGCCGGGTGTGGCACTCTGGCCTCGGCAGGAGCTCTAGAGCAGCCTGCACAGTAGTGTCACTGTCTGGGGAGTCTGTTCACCGCTCTGGATCTCAGTTCCCTCACATGCACATGGCAGGCTTGCTGCACCCTGACTCTAAGGCTTCTCCTTTCTTGGGTTCTTACATCCTCGTAGGTCAGATCCAGATGCGTGCGTGACAGGCCATTGTCCTCTGGGATGCACTTGAGGTGAACAGTGAGCACATCCGATGATGAGAGTGCAATGGACACGCGCACGTGGCCGGTGAGCGTGAATCCTACCACTGTCGAGTTCTCGTGTGAAACTGGGATGAAATGACAAGTCTCTATCCGGGCTCCTCTGAAAACAAGGAGAGATGTGCAATCCCAAACCTTGGTTACCTAATGTAGTGATGCAAAGATATTGCTTGTTGGGGCAGGATAAGGACTGAACACTTGCAGTTGGTGGTGTCTAATGATACCCCTCTGTATTTTATAATTTTACCCACCATTGCAATAACCATGGCAGTAGATTCCTAAGCAATGAAGTTGATGGCTTTATGAATCTTGGATTCTGTATCCTTGTAAGGATGCAAAATAGGGGCCGGCCAGAGAGCTCAGTGGACTAAAGTGCCAGCCTGCCTGCGGGGCCCACTGAGACAGTGGGTGAGACTGGGCGTGGTGTGCGCACCTGTAATCCCAGCGCTCGGGAGGCTGAACACAGGTGGATCACTAGAGTCTCATCTGTGTAGTGAGACCCTGTAGTGTACTAAATACAAAAACACACAAACAAAACAAACAGAAAGAACGCAAAATAGATCTGTTTATAAAGATAAATCCTGTCCATTTAAAATTTTCTCTTATGGCTTGGCTTTGGCTATGATAATGAAGTGTGTGCACTGGGATGCTGTAGGTGACTGTATCTCAGATGCTGTCTCGTTGATGGGCCTTCTTACCTTTTCCGTTCCAGATCGAAGGCCCAGAAGTTCGTGCTATTCATTCTGTTTCTTTTTCATTTAACACCTACGAATTAATTTAGCTTTTCCTGGGTGGAATTCATCTAGGAGGAACGTCACCCTCCGTGCCCCCACATCCAGCTGGACTGCACATGTGCCCGTGACGCCGAGTGCACGCCGTCCCCGGTGCACGGCAGGCCGCCCTATGGGTCTGTAGTCCTGCTCCGCCCTGCCAACTCCTGTGGATATCGGGGCGTTTTAGCATTTCTGCAGGAGGAGCAGCGCTGCTGCAGCGTGCACTCTGCATGCAGCTACGGGACAGCTGGATCCAGCTGCGGGACAGCTGGACAAAGCTTTTCCTTCTGGAGTTCACGTGGGAAGGCAGCTCTTCAGTAGGCGCTCACGATGCGAGGAGCCGACAGTCTCACAGAGCTTGCTCTGTTTTCCAGAGTCACTGAATCCTTTTTCACGTCTGTCTTCAGTCTGTAAGAGTCTTATTTGCTCTTGGTAGAGCAAGGACTGTTAGACTGTTAAGATTTTGCCCATGTGGTAATTATGTGATACATCCCACTGGGACAATATTAATTTTCTATTGCTACTGTAACAAATTGCCGCCAATTCAGCTGCTTAATGCAATGCAAATGCATCCTCTCTGAGTTCTGGAGAAGTCCCGAGTCCTCCCTGGGCTCAGCCAGGCACTGGCAGAACTGGAGCTGCCAGCGTGCCCTTTCCTCTGTTTCACACCTGCCTCTGCTCTCGGATCTTAAATACAGATGCTCTCAAGCTAAGCAAATAAAACACAAAGATAATTCAAGTGACAAATATTATAGAACACGTTCTTCAAAAAATGCTCTAAGAATAGTACAGTTATGTTTCTCAATGTATATTGTATCTAGAATCTATTACCATTTCTTACATGAAATTCTATGTATGTATGTATGTATTTATACATACAGGCTCTCGCTGTGTAGCCCTGTCTGGCCTTGAATTTGAGGCAATCCTCTGGCCTCAGCCTCCCGAGAGCGGGGATTACAGGCAAGCACCTCCATGCCTGGCCCTTACATTAAATTCTACACAGTGTTAATGTTTTACACCCACTAGCAATTGGATAATATTTTAAAATTAAGTCTATTTTCATTTTCTTTTTCAGTGTAATAAAATCAGATAATGCTCTTAGAGTATAAAATTGTTAACCTTAGATAATCTGAGAATTCTTCTGGCTGTTGTAGATATATTCATTTTCTATTTTGTCTTTTATTTGTGCCTGAACTCAAGCTTGAAACCGAAGGCATTACAAAGTGGGTCAATGTCAGTGAGATGTGAGACAGCGCTGATTACAGTTTTTTCTGTGAAAGATAAAGATGGTTTATCTTATGCTGACTAGAGTTCTACTTTCTTAGGGAAAGCTTTAAAATCATTTCCAACTTGAGCAGTCATGTCAACTGAATCTTCTTGCAATTATTTTTCCTTATAAAAATTGACTGAAGAAGAACTTTTAAAACAATATATATGCAGCAATGAAAAGAGAATGTATGTGGGTGTTACAATCTGATTTTGCTGTTTACTCAGCATCCTAGATAAATCACATAACCTGCACAGTATTGGATTAATAGTATATGCTTAGGAACTAGTTTTTATTTTTACTAATATGTCTACTAATAATTCTACTAGTCCTTATTACTGTTATTTTTTTTGGTTTCCAAGTGTGTGTGTGTTAGTGATCATTTATTTATTAAAAATAATTTTTATTTAGATTGACCTTCCTGCAAAAAGCTCTTTTCCTTTTGGGATAAAGGAACGCACGTGGGCACATATCTCTTTAGGGACAGGACAGTCTCTTTTGGTTTACTCTGGCCTAATGTATGCACACTTGCCTGCCTCGTACTCTGTAACAATCTACCAGCCTTGGGCCAGCCAGATAGCTCAGCAGATTAAGCACCTGCTTAGGCAGAGTGCAGCAGCCAGGGGTTCGATCCCCGGTGTGCCATGCCAGCCCCACCCCTGGAGCATGCTGAGACCGTGACTGAAACTGGGTGTGGTGGTGTGCACCTGCAATCCCAATGCTTGGGAGGCTGAAAGCAGGAGAATCACTATGAGTTCAATGTGCATAGTGAGACCCTGTAGACCCTGTCCTAAATACATTAAAATAAGATAGCTTCAGGCCCAATAATCCACCAGCCTTTCCTAGCAGCAGATCAGCATCTGAGTGGTTTACACAGTAGAAATTATTTTTGTACAGTTCTGGGAGCTGGACATCAGAGTTCAGGCTGCCAGGAAGGTCCTTTGCTTCGGCGCTGTCAGCTTGCCGAGTGCTGTCTTTTCCTTGGGTCTTCACACGTCTCTTTGACTATCTCTCTGCTTCTCTCTTTCTCACTCTCTCTGGGTCTCTGTCTCTGTCTCCTGATTTCCTCTTCTGAAAAGTTACATTGCATTAGGGACTAATCTAGTCATGCCCTTCTACTTTAATTATGTGTTTCCAGATCCAGTCCTCAAGTACAGCCACATTCTGATGTTCTGCAGTACAGGACGCAAGCAGATGAACTTTAAGGGGACACAGCTCAGTCTTGTTACGGTCAATGCATGGTGTCCCCTTGATAGCCAAGTGATGCAGCGGGGGGCCAGGGGCCTCGCTTTGTAAACATCCTCAGCTGTGGAGGAGGAGGAGGGCAGGCGATGGCGGGCAGGGCCCTGTGTACAGCGTGAGGAGGAAGGAGGCTTGTTCCCCTCTTGGTGCTTTTCCTGTCTCCTCCCACTGTGAATGCTGTCCTCAGCCACGAGCCACCCTTCCTTACAGCCAGATGAGTATGGACTGGAACCCCACATGCTGTGAGATAAGCAAGCCTTTCCTCCCTTAACTTTGGGTGTTGGGCTTTTTGCCTCAGCATGGGGAGGCTCTGAGGACCCACAGAGACGTCTGACCCAAAAGGAGGTTTTCTTCCAGGTAAATCTTGCTCTGTACTGGGGGTAAGCAACTGGGGAGATGGCGGGGCTGGGAGAAGAGTTGGCCAGGCTCGAGTAGGCTGCAGATAACGATGAGGAATTTGCGGGCTGCCAGGGCATCGTGATTCAAGTCACCCCTCTGCATATATAGAGTGGAACTTCGTGATTAAGTTTGATGTTGATTTCTGTTATCAATAAGCTAGTGCTGTATAACAAGCCACACCAAACTGGCAGTTTGAAAAGTCTTTTCTTTCTGAAATGTAGATGGTCTTTCTGATTTGGGCCTGCTTGAACTCTTTTTTTTTTTTTTTTTTTCCATTCATGTACTTGGTACAGGATCTTACTATGCAGCTCGGACTCATAGTGACCCTGTTTTCAGCCTCCCCAGTGCTGGGATTACAGGCATCAGCCCCACACCTGGACTCAGTAGCAGGCTCAGCACACCCCAGGAGTTGGGACTTGTGGGGCGTGTGGGACTGGGGATTGCATGCTGGTCCCTCCACTTGCCAAAGCAGGCTCTTGGTCAGCTGAGCTATCTCGCTGGCCCTGGCTTGAGCCTTCTTTATTAGGCTTCCTATGGCAAAGGGAATCCATTGATGTATGATGCCTCCGCTCACTGGCCCGCCATTGGCAGCAGATGGGCTGGTACCGAAGTTCCTCTCGTCCCAGAGCCGGTGGGCTCAGGCCTTGAGGTGTCTGCATGATCTCAACTGCAGCCGGGAACAATTTTGTGAGTAGCTCCTCACATTCGCGAAGTACTGTTGGTCAAACACAAATGAAATTAATAATGATTTTAAAGCAAAATGCACCTTAATGAAATTGACTTGGTAGAGACAGAAAGTAAATAGACAAGTTAAAAAATAAGCAGACAAATTATACACTACAAATGGAGAAACTAAAGAATCCCTCAGTTCCAAAGTAGCCAGTGCAGAGAGTTTGTCTATAAACAATTAAGGATAAGACAATCCTGATGCCACTCAAGCTACAGTATTAAAAAAGGACGGGGAAGTTTTAAATTTTTTCTACAAAGTGAATACAACATTGCTCCCTAACTTCGTGAAACTGAAGCATAAAGAAAATCACGGGCCAGATTCACATATTAGAATTTGTGTCTTATGATATCAGCTGGTACAGTTCAATAGTACATCAGATTAAGAAATTATGACCAAGTAAGGATTATTCCAGTAGTGTAAGGATAGATCACTATTTAACAGCCCACTTGTATAATCCATCAGCTTATTACGGCTAGGTAGAACAATAGTAGGATTGTTTCTACAAATATAGGAAACACAACTGACAAAACTTTATGCCCGTTCAGGCGAAAGAGACTAAACAAAGTAGAAACGATGGAAGCTGCCATAAATAGTAAAATGCGTGCTGTGTCTGTGCATGTGTGTGTGTTGAAAGTGGGTTCATATTGCATCCTACAAGGCTTTGTGCTACTTATTCGGCAAATGCCGGAGGGTTTCTCATGAAAGTCAGAAAAATGATGAGGGTGCTTATGAGGCTTCTTTTGTTTAATATTATTTAAAAGAATCACTTAGTGCAATCAGATACAGCAGAGCAGGCAGAGCGTGCTATTTGAAACCATCTCCACATATGACTATTATGAGTCCGGATTTGGAAGATGTCAAAGAGTAACGTGAATAGTTATCTTAAATAATAAGATAATTTTACCAGATAAATTTGTAAAGTAGCATGTTATAAAAGCTTTGTATATTCATGTGTTATACAAAAAAAAAACCAGGAAATACAGCTGGAAAAAAGATTGTGCTTAATACAGCAAAATAGCATGGAAAAGCACTATGTAATTAATTAAAATAAGCATGAACTTCTTTATGAGGAAAATTCTAAAAATTTCTAAAAGATACAAAATTAGAATTGAATAAAAGTGAAGATCATGTTTATAAATAGTCAACATTGTAAAAATCAGTGATACCTGTAGTGATTTTATTATTTAATATAATCTTTACAAAGACACCATCAGGATCTCCTTTTCATTTGTGTGAAAGCAAGCAAGAATAATTAGAAAACTATTTAGAGAAGTGGCCATGGGCCAAGCCGTTCCCTGTTTAATGGATAGTGCACAGTCTCCTAGTTATAGTCTGATATTGGGCCATACAGAGAGGGCAGTGCAGCACAGGAGGAAGCCCGGCAGCAGATCCGTGTGTGCAGTGCTACTTAGTCATGCAAGAGGGTAAATCAAATAAATGCTCAATAGAAGACACTAGCTTATGAAAAAAGATAAACTCTAAA
>NDGM011174118.1:0-20583 GCA_002564305.1 Octomys mimax | reverse complement strand
AAAAAAAAAAAAAAAAAAAAAAAAAAAAAAAAAAACACTCCACTTTAGGTCATTATTATCTCTTTACTTTGGGCACATGCAACAGACTCCAGTCCTAGTTTCCTCACTTTGGAAAATGGGCACCGGGATGCTTCCCTTTCAGTAATCCTATAAAGAATAAATGGTAGCATTCACAAGGACAGCACAGGCAAACCACATCAAGTAGGATTGTTGTTACCATTATCACCACTGTATTATAATATTAACATCCAAACCTTATAAATTAAAATTGAGAATGCTCTAATGGGGAGGACTGATACAAAAGAATGGACTGAGAACCGCATTGCTTGTCTCAAGTCCATCATTTCCAGCTGACTTGGTTCCTTCACAAGTTGTCCTTGTTACAGCCTGGAGCACTGAGCCATGGCCAACCTGTCTCCCAAAGGAAACACCAAAAGGTGCTAGAAAGGAAAATCTTGATGGTTAGTCTTGGTGTGTAAACTCAATGGACTGCTTTCTGGAGTGGAGAGAAGCATCTTGCAGGCATGCCGCACAGAGCCTCAGTGGGCCGTGTCTTGGATAAAACCTTCTCCTTGAGGGAGGGTAAGCCATGACTTGTTTCAAACCAATGGAATATGGCAGACGAGCTACTGAACATAAATGCTTTGAATCTGTCCCAGTAGCCCATCAGACTCCCGTCTGTGAGCTGGACTGCCAGGTTTCAGACTGGGTTTGAAGAAACAAACCACCATGTCGTGATTCCCCTCTGGCAAAGGTTGCAGGCCAGGAGCTGCAGGCACCTTCCAGGACCTCAGGATGAGTAGAGCATGCAGATGGTGAGCAGCGGAGACCTGCATTGAGCCAGTCACAAAGGGATGCGTTCTGCCAGTATGAGGACTGTGGAAGCTGAATGTTTCTGTGCAATCACTAAAGGAGACCACAGCCGATAAGGTCATGAATTTCATTTAGAGAGAACCTGAGCAAAGGACTCAGACAGGCTTTTCCCAGACTCCTGACTCAGGCAATCTGCGGAATGATAAAACCTTACTGTTTTGAGGCCATGTGTATGGTGAGTTGGTACCCTGCAACAGAACCGTAAGGTCACCCAACAACACTAATACTGTCCCCAAGACAGAAGATTAGCTTTTCAATTTTAAGGACTATTAAATAAGACAAAGTTATGTGACAATATGATTCCAAACACATAGCCTACCGAAAAATCTATATCTGCTTCAACATTTCATTGCACTAATGAAAGTCTGGAAGTTCATGGACATCATTTTGAATGCCTCTCTTAATTGTAGAGGCCAAAGGTTTTATATTAAGATCATGGTGTCTTGGGCTGGTCTATGTGCCTGCCTGGCAAGTACAAGGACCCAGGTTCAATCCCTGGTACCCCATGCCATGCTGGCCCCGAAATTGGGTATGGTGGTGCAAGTCTGTAATCCCATTGCTGAGGAGGCTGAGACAGGAGGATCACTATGAGTCCAAGCTGCATAGAGAGGCCATGTGCCAAATAAATAAATAAATAAATAATTTTTCTAAAATAAGATCATGATGTCTCAACTAATTTAGTGTTAAATTATTTATACAATTTTTTTCCTTTTCTGATGTGTACGTTTTTAGAAGACTGTATATGCACACACACACATACACACACACAAACACACACACATATTTGTTCACAAGAACAAAATTAATCACAACTATGAAAATAGCCTATACCTATTTTACTAAGAGTGTATAATGAGGCCTAGAACACCCATGTGTTTAGGCAGGCTTTCCATGTCCTACGGAGATAAATGAGATCTAATTAAAGCATTTTATTGTTCACGAACTCCTTCAATTGGTAAAACTCCTGCAAGATATAATCATTGTAACTTGGATACAATACATGAATATATGAAAGTTATTAATGATTTAATAAAGGTTATAAGTATATAAAAGTAAACACAAAAAACAAGAATGCAGATACTCATTGACTAAATATAACATTGCATTAAATAGGCTGAGGAAATCTTTTCTGTAATTGAACAAGGTCAAGTCTGAAAGGAGACCATCACTCAACTCCTTTGCATTTTTTATTAATGTCTTGAATTGAACATTTTAATTGAATAAGAAAGCATGTCATCTATGCAATTATGTACAGGTATAAAAGAAAGACATTGAACTTGGTTTTAGCAGGGAAAAAACAAATTAGTCATATTATTTCCACTCGTAGCAATGTGAAGCTTACCTGTGGAAAATGGCTGAGAGAAGCAGGTAGGACTCAGGCAGGGATGAGTCTCCTTTGCCACCTTCCTTTTCCACGTGTGTCTCTTCCTTATATTGAATTTGACTAAAGACTTTCCAAACGGCAGTAATTTCAATTGACAGACAAAAAGTATGACTTTTAGGAACTGTGTGTGTTTATTACATTTAAATGACAATAGCAGGTGGGGCGACATTCACACTAATTAGCTTGTTTTCTATAAATTGAGAGGTTGACATCATAGTGAATATTCCACTTCAACAAGCATGCAAATAAATCATTAAGTAGGAAAACCTCATTAATAACTTTTGATAGAAAGAAGTATTCGCAGTAAAAATGATTTGGTTTAGGACCAGGCATTAGGAAAATGAGAGAGGAATTGGTTAGTCCCCTAAATTTTCTCTGTCTATAGAACATTATAGTAATGCATGTATTTGTAAGAATTAAATTAGATTATACTTATTAAAAATAATGCCTTCCAAAGGGAACGGAACCCCGTTTCCTCCAACGTTGCTGCTAGTGGTACTGCCTCTAAATGAGATCACAGTCATCATTTCCTTTGATATAAATTCCAGCTACTGGAGAAATTTCCCAATAGTAGATTTCCACTTTGAAAGGTTCTTAGTAAAAAGTGGTTTGAAAGGCTGTTCTCTTTTCATTTAAAATGCCATGACCAGAGAGGAGCGCAGAAGGTTATGTGTCTGCTTCCCAGCCAGCGCTCTCCGTGATGCGAAAGCCCTTTAGGCAACAAGTCCTGGCAAGGCAGCAGGGAAAGAAAGAAGAATCGTCCAAGTTTATGCTACTCCGACAGTCCTCCCGGACTGTAAGATTCACGATGAAGGAAGAGTGAAAAGCAAACTGCAGTGTCAGCGATGCTCAGATGTTTCGGTCACACCCTGGCCAGTTCCGCCAGGGCAGGTGCCACTTTCTGGAAGAGCCACTCTCTATTATCTGCATAACAGGAGGAAGACACTGCTTCAGGCCACAGAGCACCCCTTCTTACGTTATTGCCTTGTAATCACTGAAATGTAAACCTACGACAGCCAGTTCTAAGGTCCGGTGGCTCTCCTCGTATCGAATTCAAGTGGCGGTGGAACTCGTAGCATTCTTAATTCTACCCACACACAACTTTGGGACATTCAAAGGAGCTACATAAGCAGATTCAGATATTCCTGCAGGGTGAGAGCCTCCTGCCGCTCTCTGGTCCTTCGGAAGCTGCACTAGTGACATAGCGTAATTCACTGGCTCTCTAGAGTGTCATAGTTTAATGGCATTTCACAGCCATGGTGCATCACATTACATTATGCTCACAGTGTCACCACGCAAGCAGCAGCACCATAAAGTGATAACATGGCATAATGAGACATACAAACCCAATGTAATGTGACATACAAGAAAATCAATGCAGCATATCACCACAAGTACCCCAGTTTGGAAAGGGGTGGACCTATGGGCATTTCAAATGAATTTACAGATCATTCATTTCCTACCTAATTTTGCTGTATTTAATTTCTGGGCATCTGCAGGATTCCACAGAGGAATCTCATGTGGAATTTGCAAGCTGTGCAAGTGCACAGCCATATTTCTTTTCCAGAGGAAGCCATGTAGTAAAAATATAAGTCTGGAGCATAAAATATTTGAAGGAACTTAAAGAAGGGCAACTATGTCTTTCTTAAAGGAATGTGCTCTTTGCAAATACTGTGGAAAGGGCTACACATTTCTTAAACACATTGGCACAATTCTGACTTTCAAACTGACTTAAAAAATTGTTTCAACAGAAAGAAATAGCAATTGCAAGGATTAAAATTGTAAGATTTATCTGGAAATGTTTCATAAGATGAGAAGTGATGAGTGGAATTAGACACTAAAGCCACAAACAGTCCCCGAACCATATAGACTTTTCCTCGGGGGAAAACATCTTCAGCTAAAGCTAGTCGCGTGCAGCATGTTACCCAAGAACTAGTAACGTGGACCAGGCTTTTAACAGCAAACCTCTGGCAGCACTGCCTTTGAGGTCGGAGCAGAAGGACAAGAGCAGCGCTCACTCAGAGACCAGAATGAGCAAAACCCACATCAGTCACAGCACGCCCAAGGCGAGACGAAGTTGACATCAAGAAGAAACGCTCCAGGCATTTGGGCAGGGGCGTCTGTGAACAGGAGTCTTTGAAATGCAGTGGGGGCGAGACAAGACTACAAAGACTTGGTCAGACTCGATGAAATTCTTTAAAAGGTTTTGGATTATTAACTATATTATTATTTTTAACATATATGGTATCTATGTCAACATGGATTCACCGAGGTTCAGAGAACCACAATTAGCATAAGATTAAAATATAATGAAAGAAGAAAAAAGAAAGGCTATGGTTTACATGTGTGCGAGCCTCACACCCTTCTGTGCATGTTCGCAGTGGAAATGTTCTCTACAGTGTCTTTCTTTTCCTTCCCTTTGACCTGAGCAATAAGAAAACCACTGCTTGCACACTGAGTCACATCTCTGACGGTCCAGGAGGGAAAGCTCCGACCTCTTCCTTGCCCCTCTAATTTTAAGATCATCTCCTTATTTATGATGCTGTGTTTGTTATAGCATTTGAGGACTGCAGTAGGCATCCTCCCATATTATTGTATCTGTTGGGAAGCTATGCAGATATGAAAGACTGGAAGTAACAATTATCTCTAATTTTAAAACAATACACATTTTCTCTCTCTCTCTCTCTCTCTCTCTCTCTCTCTCTCTCTCTCTCTCTTTCTCTTTTTATTGTATTTAGGATAGCGTCTACAGGGTCTCACGGCACAGATCAGACTCATAGTGATCCTCCTGTTTACAACTTCCCAAGTGCTGGGATTACAGGCTTGCATCAGTGCACTCCAGGGGCGGCATGGGAACAGCAGGCCCAGGGATCAAACTCCTGGCACCTGCATCTGCCTAAACAGGCACTTTAATCTGCTGAGCTATTTGGCTGGCCCTCCCTCTTTTTATTGCAGAAAAAAGTCAGAGAATATGAGCTTTGCCCTTGAAATTAAACTGGTGACCAGTACAGAGCTGGTGAACAATACGCAAAATGTTATACAGCAAGTTTTTAGAGTGTTTTCATGTGGAATGAGTAAGACTTCACCTTCCGTGAAGAACTCTTCCCCATTTCTCTCCATGGTCTGTGGCAACCAGTGTTAGCTACTTGACCACCTGGATAGCTTCTGCAGAGAATCATGCAGTATTTGTCTTCCATAGTGGGTTGACTTCACCTAGAACAATGAGAAGGCAGCTCACCTGTGGTAGAGCACCTGACCGATCTCTTTCTCTTTGTAATGGGATGATTCTCCTTTCCTAGATATTAATAGCACTTGGGATTATTCCTGGGTGAAGACAAGATATGGAAATCCCAAGTCCCTCTTAGGTATTTGGCAACACATTGTTTTTGCCTTTAATTGTCATTAATATGAAAAAGAATAGTATATTAAAGAAAATATAAACAATTTACAGTGTTTTTGACAATTATTTGCCTAGGCTAAAATTTATCGATTCCTCCAATTTTTAGGCTGTCTTGTACAAATACTCAATTTTACCCACTGAGCAAATTATGTTCAGTTGTGTTGTAATATATTATTTCCATACTTCCAGAATGTTTATTTTTATAGTAAGAACCATATCACATGAAATGAAGTTGGAGTTGCAAACCCAGTCGCTCAACATAGCATACACATTAAAGCAATATATAAAATAGCTTTGGGCAAAACATAGACTTATATATGAAGCATACTTGTCTTTCTCCAACACTTATCTTAGAAGGATAGAATTAAGGACTGTTAAACACACACACACACACACACACACACACAAATGATCCATTAAATCTATTTTAAATTCACCCTCCCAGGAGGGTGACACTGTGGATCTCTGAGTTCCCCTACATTTACAGCACACATCAGCCCAGAGTGTGTGGCAAGATGTTCCTACAACACACATCAGTATAGAGAAATAACCACTCCCTTCCAAGAGAAAACCATGTTTCCTGGTGTAACGAAGGTGCCTCTCTATGTGCACATTAGCTGGACATTCCCTGCTGTCCTTCTGTGCTTCCTTTCATCTCTGTCTCAAGAACAAGGGTGTTGCCTGGCTGAGACAGATGTCCCCTGAGCATCAAGGCCCTTGGACAAAGACACAGACTTCTTGTGGAAGGGAGACGGTCATTGGCAGGACTGCGATACCACTTCCTGCAAGCCTGACGCTGGAGTTGGGTTGCACGTCCATTCCCTATTCCCACAGTGTGGTGTCCCGCAGTCCTGGGACACAATGGCACATGATAGAAGCTGCCTGGCATCATCCTCCAACAGAGCCAAAGAGCTGGAAAATAATTCTCCCCGTATTTCCTTCTTTTTCTGAACATGGTCTGAAGGTGACATGGTCCCTCCTTCTCTCTTCTTTAAATTGTCAGAATTCATTCTTAGGTCAATCTACAAGTCTGTTTTTTCTGTTCACAGATTTATGGCACCAATAATGGGCTCTTTCTCAACAAGAAAGCATCTTCTTGAATATATTCTCATGAAAATGTACCAGAACTCTTTTGCTTTTCTATTAAAGGATTCTACAGAAGTTTTGATGGTTGTTTTATTGTTGAACATTTATAAACCTACCCATTAGATTTGGATTATATGGGCAGGGAAATAGCTCAGTGGAATAGGTGTCTGCCTTGCAAGCACAAAGTCCTGAGTTCAATCCCTGGTACCACCAAAAAAATAAATAGATTTGGATTATATAGACTGTCAAAAATAATAATTTTAGGGAAGATACTCATGTATCTCAACATGATTAGTATTAATTCACTCTATTTTTATTAATCCACTTTGTTCTTATATATTAACTCATTGTTTTCTAAACTCCATTTCTAATAGTGTATTACATCTTATTTCACTTTGCTTGATTTTTTTCACCATCTTTTCGGGAAAGATTGTCCACACATTGGATTTCCAAAGGAAAAGAGCTTGACTCATCACCAACCGAGATCGCCTGCAAGTGCAATGGTGAGAAATACGTGAGAGTCTTCATGCACATAGTGCGTTGAATCAGATGTCAGCCAGCGCAGAACTGCATGCCAGCACCACGTAGAGTGACAACTTAAATTACCTAAGGTATGTAAATGCAATGGAGGAAAAACTAAGTCGAATGGCCAGTTAATCAGAATAAGAAAAGATGGGCTAAAAATATTGTAATAAGCATCTTAAATGGGCTGTATATTTTGGCCTGTTAGTCTGGCTTTTGATTTGTATATGTGATGATGAGTTTGATAATGCCACAAGATAAGCAAACAAATCTGAGACAGGAAAGATTAAACGGAGGCAGGAAGAAGGGGAAAAATGAACTTAATTATGTCATGCTCCTGCACTAACTCACTACAATAAATGTAATCTTTTTTGTACTGCAAAAGTATTTAAAGTAAAAAGATGTTGTAATAGTCTCATTTTTGTCTTAATAAATCGACAAAGCTACTTTGTGTAAAAAGCTCTACATTAAAGTATTTTTTTTTTTTCATGATAACGACCTTATCTGCTTTCCACACACAGGTTCTGAATTCCTGTTAGGCGTGGTGAGTAAGCTTTGAACAAGGGCCATGTGGACAAGGCTACACGTCTGTCACTACATTCAGCACATTTGACGTCATTTCACTGAAAAGAAAATCATCCTACACCTTTAGGTAATGCTTTAAAAAAACTTTTAACTTCCAAGCCAAATAAGTAAAATGAAGACAAATTTCCACCATTTTCTACTATAAAAATATGAATACATGTAGTTGACTTTCAGGTGATAAATGTCTGCCATATGTAATTAATTGCCAAAAAAAATTGCATTTTTTCCTTGTATTCACTGAGAGTTCAAACAACTGAATGTGAATTTCAAATTCTCCACATATTCTACTTCAGACGGCCTCAGAGAGAACCGTTTTCTACTTGCTAAAAGGACTAGGCATAACTGTATGCATCCTAAGCAGAATAAATAAAGAATAGAGAGTTCGGATCAGAGGACACAAACATTCTCTGAGCTCACATCTTCGAAGCAGATGTGGAGGGCCCTTCATTACTGAAAGGAAAACATTCACATAAGGCATTGGACTGAAAAGAAAAATCCAGTGCTGTATTTGGTACCAGGCTGGACTACGTAATAAACCTTCCCCTCTTATGTTTAAAACTATGTTTTTATATGATGACAGTGACATTTTATATATTTAGCCCATAGTTTTCACAGCTCCTAAATATTCATAATGCTAATTTTAAGTCACAGCATGATTTGTTAATTCTTATAACTCTGCCAAACCTTGATAAATTGGGCTAAATTTGAACCAGATTTTCTAAGCCTTGCAGAGACGTATTAATTCAATATTATTACTGTCAAGCATAAAATATGCTCCGAAGCTCCCAGCATCACATGATGCCACTTCACAGCTGAGCTAGCACTTCAGTCCCATAACAGACGGACTTATCTGCCATTGAAATTACCAGGAATGTCGTCTACTGTTTTTGTATTTAATAAGGTTCATTCTTTTGACCAAAATTGCAGAGAAGAGAAGAGAAATAAGAAAACTTCTTTGGAGAAAAAAATAGCTTAGGTGGTTAATAAATATGAACTACCATGTCTCACAAAATTTAAAGCTGTCAAGAACAGAAAAAGAAGACAAGTGTCGTTGCTTTGCCAATGTTATATACGGCAAATGGCTCCAAATGAGTGTGACATAGAAATGCCCTTTGTTATTTGATTTCCCCTCAGGGGCATTCGAAGGAAGTAAACTGTGTTTATTGGTTTTCTGTCATTTATAAAGCATTGTAAATATGCCAGTGTTTATTTATATTATCCAGGAAGATCTTATTTCCTGGGTATGAAACCGTATTTTTATGAACTGTCCCACATTCATAGCAAACTTGAGCTTGATTTAGATCTTAAATTTGTCAAGGAGCAGTCTGCTTGTTTGCTTTTATCTGATTTCCCAAGGCAAGATTTTAGTGTCCATGATGCTGAAAACATAATACCAAATGATCTTGAGTGTCTGTCCCATAAAAGGAAAATGGCCCAGATATTTCTTCGACAAAGTTATTGTCTTGTATTATCGCTATGCTTTGACCCCACATAATTGACTGACTTTATCTCTCTATTGAGGGTTTCCACTCGTGCGCATGTGAATCTCATATCCTTTCGCTCAGTCAAGGCCTCTTGAAAGTTATGTTTCCTCTTCTGCACTTTCAATTTTCTCCTCTCTGTCACGTCCTGCTTTAATAAACGATATCTTAGGGAAACAATAAAATCCCTTATTACTCTTCTTTTCTCCCTGGCTACCATTTTATTTTACCCTCTTCTTTACATCCAGAGTTCACTGAAGAAATCTAATGGTCTCTTCCCAAATTGTTTAACAACATGTAATTTTTAAAATATTGTACTTAACATATACTTGTTTTTCTCTTCTCCCCAATCCTTAGTACTCGTATTGAACCCAGGACTTTCACAGTGAGCTACTGTTTTAGTTACTCTTCTTTTATTGCTGGTACAAATACCTGACACTCAAAATGAGGGAAGGAAAGGTTTATTTAGCTCACGGTTACTGGAGGTTTCAAGACACTGGAGGAGAGGCTGGGTGCTGCTGTGTCCAAGATGATCCTCTCCACATCTCTGAGAAAGCACAGGCTAGCCAGTTTAACAGTCCGCACCTCTCTGGTCCTGCCCCTGGGGCCCCGCCCTGGTCCTCTGCCCCTCCCCCCCGCTCAAGCCACTCACTGTCCTCCTGCCACATCTGCCCCATAACTTACATGAGGCTTTGGGAGGACAACTAGACACAGACCATAACAGCTACAATCCCAGCCTTTTAATAGCTTCTGGTTTTCAAGACAGGGTCTCATTAAGTTGCAAAATGGTCCAGGCAGGGCTCAAACTTGCAATCTTCATAGTTCAGCTCCCAGAGCACTAGGATTTTAAGAATGAACCATCATGTCTAGTTTTGCTTGTTTCTCCTCCTCTTCCTCCTCTGCCTCCTTCTTTTTCTCATTCTTCTATTTCTTCTTCATAGACTTTATTATTTGACCATCTTTGGGTTGACAATAGATCAAAACAGAACACACAACACTTCCATATGCTTCCTGGCCAACACACTCCCAGCCTCCCTTATCCCCCGTCCTAGATACTCCCTCCAGACTGGTCCACTTGTTAAAACCAATAAAGGCACATTGATGCATGAATGTCATACAAAGTGTATAGTCTGTGATTCATTTTTTTTGTGGTTCATTTTTGATATGTAAATTCTATATATTTTTCCTAACCTGTAAGGCATGTGTTCACGAGGATAACAATATGCAGAATAATTTTACTGACATAAAAACCCTCTTTGTTCAAACAGTTCAGTTTTTCCTTCCCCTGGGCCCACGGAAAGTCTGATATTTTCATTGTCTCCATAGACTTATCCTGAAAACAATCTTTATAATCAATTTAAAGTTTTTAAAGCTATTTCACAATTACTCCTGCTAGAATCAAACATTTATTAAGCAACACGCCATGTCGTCATTGCATATTGCAGCAGCATAAAGACATGATGATTTCTACACTCTTGAAAAGCACATACATCTTCACTTTCATACTATCATACCCTTCTGGTCTCACTGCTATCCTCCGCAGACATTCATAGTCCATCTATTCACTGATGTTTCCTTTTTCTGATCACTGAGGCGTCAGGGCAAGCCCGGGCTTGGATCTGGTCCTCTATTCTCCTCCTCTATGCGAATTCTAATGTATCATGTCAGTTGGAAGACTTCTAATAACAAATATGCTTTGCAATTGCTTCAGCTTCTATTCTAATGAACAGATAAGGTAGATACATGTCTCCCTAATGAAAACCTAGACAGTGCATACCAAACAATGAGAAGCTAAGGAAAGATGGAGAGATAAATGTAGGTGTTAAATTTTAGTCCGGAAGTGTCCCCCAGAGAATAATGCACTGAGGGTTTGATCTGCAAGGTATCAGGGGTCAGAGGTGGAACTTAAAGAAAGTGCTCTAGCCAGGGCTCTAGCCTCATCAGGGCTGTTGGGAAGCAGGACCCAGCTGGAGGAGGTGGGTCGCTAGTGCACGTGCCTGGAAGGATATCTGCTTCGTGACCTTTTCTGTCACCATCTCTCTCCTTCCCACCTGACATTGGACGAGGAGCTGCGCTCCACCACATGCCTCTGCCGTGAAGTTCTGCGCCCCCTCAGGCCGTGAGAGCCAGAGCCAACCAACCATAGAGTAAAACCTCTGAAATCAGGAGCCAAACCAGACCTGTCCCCCATTAAGTTGATTTATCACAGGTATTTTGCGACGGTGATGAAAAGCTGACTAGTGCCGCTGGCATTATAAGAACACAGGGACCCCAGGTGGTACAAAGAGGTGACTATCCTAGGTTTGCATTTTTGCCTAATGCAGTCCATATTGTTCCTAAAATGTCATAGTAAACTGAAAGCATCAGTAAACACAGAACCAGAAAAAAGGAGACAAAAAAAAAAAAACTGAAGGCCACTGCTATCGTGTAGACAGAGACATCCTCGTGGGACAGAACAAATGCTAATCGACCGGAGCACAAAAGGTGCTCTGTGGCTCGCGTTAGCCAAGGAGACATCGCCAGCCCAGGCCTCTAACCTCCCCAGCTATCACGAGGTGCTCCTTTTACTGAGCCTGCACCGGTCTGAAAAGAGTTTGAGGGGTGACCTGGGGATTTCTGTTTCTTCCTGACTGTAAAGTCCAGGGGAGACCACCTGGGATGGGTCACCTTCCCAAGCCTAACCTTAGCGACCTCTGTAAAGACACTTGGGAAGCTAAAGCATTAATCACACTGCAGAAGTAAAGCTGTGCTTCAGTGCTGCAATGGATTTTGTAGAAAGCCACTAGAAAGTAATTTAAGTAAGACCCACAGTCGGAAGGTGTGGCATCCAAGTGTCCAGCGCACACTCAAAGTCACTGAGCAAACACAAACCAAGAAATGTCTCAAACAGAACGGAAAAGACAATGAGCAGATGCCAGCATCGTGCTGAACCAGCTGCGAGAAGAGTCCACAGGATCGCAAGACCGCTATCACCAAAGTGATTTCAAGACTGGTCACGTGTGTGCTTGGAAGAAATGAGAACGCAAGATGCCAGCAAAGAAAGGAAGCATCGCCCAGGAAGAACATGAGGAAGAAGTACATAGAAACTTTGGAACACTTATGAGATCTGAAATTTTTAAATCCTTTAGACGGACCTCACAAGACAGTGAAGATGAAACAGGAAACAATCAGTTCACTGGAAAACAGAAAATATAAAGTACCCGATTTTAAGGATGGAGAAATTAGGCTGAAGGAAATCATCGAGCTACAGGAAGTGTGTGACTAACAACACACCTGGCACTGTGTTCTCTCAGCATGGGCAGGAAAAAGGGACAAGAGCAGAGCTAAAACTGATTTTAAAAAATATGTCTGAAAACTTGCCAAATTGAGTAAAATGCATAAATGTACAGATTCCACAATGTGTATTGCAAGTAAAATGGACCCAAATAAATCCATGCCAAGACAGGAGAAGCAAACATCTAAAACTTGAAAGCAAAGGAACAAAATCTCAACAGCAAGATTCACCATCTTCTCAAGGGAGCAGAACCACACAAGATGGGGATTTCTCAAGAGAGGCCAGCCCGGCCCGGATATAGCTCAGCGGCCCAACGCCCACCTGGCAAACACAAGGTCCTGAGTTCAGTTCCTGGCACTACAAAAAAGAAGAAGGTATAATATATAGCATTTCATATTGCATATTTAAAAGATACAATTTTTAGGAGATGCAAATAATTTAATTCAATGAAAGTATTGTGAATATAATTATTTAGGCATGGATAAACAAAGATCTACCTCTAACTTTTATATGATAGTTATTTGGAGAGTCAGACAGACTTGTAAATGTTAATTACAGGGCAAAAGACAGGGTTTAATATCTTTATAGATGTACAGATGCATTTCTATGACGGCAGCAAGAATTTTTTATTAATAAGCATATATGTGTAATTTCTGCTTCTGCCATTTATTAATCATGTATCATTGGATGGATGATTAATATCCTGAAAGTTTGGTTTTCTTATTGATATAATAGGAAAACAATAATAATCTCTGGTAAAGTGCTATAAAGTGTGGATAAAGATAATAATGAGAAGCATTCACATGAATTTTTTTGTTTTGTTTGTTTGTTTGCTTTTGCAGTACTGGGGATTGAACTTGGGACTTTGCACTTGCCAGGCTGATGCCTGTTCTACTAAGCTGTCTCCCCAGCCCCACACAAGTTTATGATGCACTGCATCTTTGAAGAGGACACAGAGTCATCATTAGTGTAAGTCCTGAGGTCACTCTCAGAAGGCCTGACGAGACACGGGCTTGGGGACCTGAGAAGCTCGCCAGGCAAGTACAGAGTATTCTAAGCTGCTAAAGCAGGATGTCCAACACCAAAGCTCTGCAAACCTGGGGGACAAGTTCAGCGTTCTGGTCGAGCCAAAAGGCAAACATGAAGGATGAGAGAAGCATATTGTGGTTTGACTTTAGACTGTGTCACCGACCTCAGTGAGCTGTTATGGACACCAGAGGCAGGCGCGCAGGGTGATCACTGTATTTTGTGGAAGTATTTCTGATTCCAAAGGGAATCATGTGCATGAAAAGCAGGGAGACTGGGTTCAGGAAGTGAGTGATAATTCCGTGATAAAATCTGAAAGGAGGGAGAAATTGGAAAAAAATAATGACAGACATGAGAAGCAGGAGTAGAATAACTTGGATTCAAACTGGTGAGCTGATTCTTTGAAAATCACCACAAACAGCAGTAACAGAAAACACAACAGCAAAGGTTTGTGAGGTTGACATTTTCCATGGCAAATATCTGACCTCCAAGAGCCTACAAATTGTGTCCAACTCCTAGATCATCTGTCTCTGTTATTCTTTACTTCACCTCTGTGCCAAACAATCTGATTCGTGTCAAGGGCAAGCGTGGTGCTTTATTGCTTGTCTGGGAAAGAGAATACCCGCACGTGTGCTGACACGTGAGACCCTCACTTCCTTTCTAAGGACTTGGGGGGTAAGACACTCAGTAATGAAAGGAATTGAGTCCTGATTTTCAGGCGCCTTTTTCTGCAGCTAGGATGCTGTCTGCTGGTGTCACAGCGGCAGGCTTCCCATCCTCGGAGGCTGGGTGCCGTTTCTTTTTGTGCTACACACTAAAGAGCGGTGCCTTCAGCATTTGGCATCTAGTAAGTGTCACTGGCACTGACCTTGAAAATACTCTTTGCCCTTCACGTGTTCTTTTTCTAACTCTGGTCATTAATCAGAAGAACTAACATAGTAATGTTCATGTTAATCTTAAAAGAATCAAAAGGAGTACAGATAAGGTATCCAAGTATTTTTTTTCTGGTAATGTTAAATGACATTAAACACTTTATTGGAATAAACGTACCTATATGCCTGTGCTTATATGCACCTAAGTGAATACCCATTTTATGCCCACATATGTTGCTATGGACCAGGTGTACTTTTATGGATTTTATATGTGTTATCTTATTTTAAACCATAAAAGGTAGGTAGTAACATGACCTCATTTGACACATAAATACAATGAAGTTTAGTCTGATGTCACTGATCAAAATAGGTAGGGAAGGGCAGCTGCTATAATTTGAATGTCCCCTTCGTATTCACATTGAAATTCAGTTGCCACCTGCATGGGGCTGGTAGGTGAGGACCTTGGCAGGTGACGGGATCATGGGCAATCTTAACTGTATATACAGCCATGGAGTGGGGTCCTGCTTAGAGGGTGCATCCAGCTGCCGTTCCTTCTGGCTCCAGGTGTCCCTCCCCTTTCTCCATCCACATGCAGAACAAAGTGCCTCACTGCTTCTAACACCTTGCTCTTGGACTTCCAAGCCTGCACAACATGAGCCAAGTAAACTTCTGCTGCTTATAAATTGCTCGGCCACAGGTATTATGTTATAGTAATGCCAGATGAACCAAACCTAGCAAATTAAGTAAATCTGATACAAGAATTCTTAGTCACCATGATAAAACAAGGTATATTCTGATGTGTACAGCTGCAGAAACATGTGTGCACTGACACAGACACATACACACACACACACACACACACACCTGTCATGACATGTGTTGTTAGCATGTACACAGCGTAACTCAGTCCATAAATTTGGAGTTGCATGCCAAAGCCCTTTTCTGGAGAAATGCCTTGAAACAAAGCAAACACACATGAGCTTAGTTTGCTATTTCTCTTCCTCTTGGTCTAATAAATTCAAAATTCTGACTTAAACTACACAGTCAATTTTATAATTCTACTTTCATCAAAAATCAAATTAAATTTCTAAAAACCTCCTAATGATTCTTAAAAATAACAAGACTTAAAAATCCAGTTTCCTATAGAAACAACCTTACAAGACACTTATAATTAGGGTGATTTAAATTAACTTAGATAAGTATGAAAGTGTAACTTACAGGTCACTCAAAACTGCCCCCCAAAAATCCAAGTTTCTCTGAATAACAGCCTGGGGTATGACTACACATTAATGAGGGTGATTTAATAAGCAATTTTAAATAATCAATCTTATTATTGTATAGTAGAGGTCAGGACTTGTCAGGCTACAGGCCAAATTATGCCGTGAGATATGTTTGGTTTACCTTATATAATTTTTGCCTGCACAGGGTTGTAAATCTTTTGGAATAATTGCCAACATTTAAAAATTGAGAGGCATGAAAATCTGGGTTCCGGCTTCTTTCGAAAGTATCAGAGATCTGGCAGTCTAGGCATTCATTCTTTCATGACAGCTAGAATCTGTATCTGGTTAATCTCATGACATGCAGTTAACCATGATTTTCTTCTGTCTGTTGCTCTATTTTGTTACAATTTTTTAGCACTTATAATTTTTATGCATTGCCTTTAACGTACTGTTATTTGGGTCTCGGTGTTCTGTTAGAAAATAAAGATAACAACTTGGGAATGTCTTGCTGTGCATCCTAATTTCATATCTATCTTGGAGTGCTGTATTTTCCCCAAAATAAGATCAGACATTATATTAAGTTTTGCTCCAAATGATGCAATATTTTTAATATACAGCAATCTATGTTGAGAGGCCTGCCAGTTAGCTCAGTTGTTTAAGCGCTTGCTCACGCAAACGCAGTCAGGCGCAGGATACCAGGGTTTGATCCCTAGCTCCACATGCCTTACCAGACACACTCTTCAGGCAGACTGAGCCAAGAAAAAAAAAATCCTTCTCAAATTTAGACTAGGCATTGTGGAATGCACCTGTAATCCCAGCACTTAGGAGGCTGTAATTAGGCAGATCACTATGAGTCCAATCTAGTAGTGAGACCCTGAACACCCTGTAGCCCCTTCCCTAAAATAAAAATAAAAATAAAAATCTATGTTGATTCTTATGTGACAATATGCATTCATTCTGTACAACTTTCTATGTTTCTTCAAAACAGTCATGTTACCTTCTGGAACATCATCGTGACTCTCCACACTGAGTTAGCTCCTTGTGACTTTATCTCCCATAGAACCATCGGCCCCCATGTCTCATGTGTGGTGACACAGCTGACCTTAAATGAGCGCTTCTTTTCCACTGCTCCTAATGCACTGGCCACATAGCTATCACTGATTTCACGCCACGAATTCTCCACCAAGTCACGACCTCGTGCAGGCTTCACAAAGTTTCCATTAAATCAGTGTTAACTGAAGATTTATGAGACAGGAGTGGCAACAAAAATGATGATGGCTAAGAATGAGCGTCCACACAAAAGCAACAAAAAATTGTAAGCACCAAAACTCAGGAAACGTTTCTTTACTTGACCCAACTGCATTAAGTATGTTTGTTACAACACATGATGTATTGAATTAAGAAGATTGATAGTAGACACAACCACATTCAGTCATTATCTAATGGACTGTGTTCCTAATTCAGCTGATTGTTCAACACTCCGTCTCACATTGTCTGTTTACACAGTTATTTACTTTCCTCTGAAGGATGCTGTTGGTTGACCTACAGACCACTGTAACTTATGCTATAAATATCCATGTCAGTGATATTGTTTATATTAACTATATTAGTTCATAATGGTGTTATTTCATAATTCAATACATCCATTGTGTGTTGCAGCAAATGTACTAAATGCTTCTGTCTGGTGGTGATCTTAACTGGAGCTTTTATTAGGGGACAGGACTTATATTTTGAGCATTCTAAAAAATCATACTAGGGCTTATTTTTCTGGTAGGTCTTATTTTTGGTGAAATACAAAGGTAGCACAGGTTGGTAGGTTGACCGCAAACTCATGAACCTTGTTCCTAAGCCTCTCAAGAGCTGGGATTACAGGCATGTGCCATCTCATCCAGGTAGGAGAAAGATTTGATGGCTGATTACTGCATTTCTGGAATTTTCTTAATCCTTTTATATATTCAATTTATCCTCTTATTTATTAATTTTGTGTTAGTCTTTGACATTTTGTAACCTTATTTTTGCTCTCATAAATCTTAGAAAATATACCTGCACATTACTTTTTAAAAGATAAACATTTGTAGTCCAGGACCTTCAGACTGAGCTATACTCCAAGCTTTTTTTATTTTTATTTGGGGAAAGGGTGCAGGAGGATGTGCAGGCCTCCCGTGGAAGCTTCGCAGAGGGCTGTGACTGTTTGTGTGCTGCTGCACGCAGCTTGAAATATACGTTTGTGTATGATTTAGCACAGTAAATGTCTACGTACTGAGGAATCTTGAGGAGTTCTGATTCATGTAAATATTCAAGCAATTCCTATCCCAAACAAACTATAAAATAGTCCTACATCTGGAGGATCCCTACTTGATCCCATCTTCAGGCATCCATTAACCTCTGCCCTGTTTCCTTCCTCTATCCATTAGTTATGCCTGGAGCCAGCATGCGAACATTTTCAATGATCAGGTTCCTTACTACCAGAAAAACAACTGTTATTTACAATGAGGTGCACACATGACACTGAGGTGGTTGTTCCTCACTAATTCCTTCAGTTAATGCAATGGCTAAGTACAGTGTGGCACCCAGCATGGCATCTTGGCATAGAAAACTAATCTTAAGTAAAAACAAAAAGAAATTTAGGGCTGGCCAAATAGCTCAGCAGATTAAAGCACCTGCAAGCAGGCACAGGGGCTGGGGATTCAATCCCCAGGCCTGCCGTGCCAGCTCCTCCCCCGGTGCGCCCTGGGATAGTAATTGAGACTGGGCATGATAGTGCACGCCTGTATTCCCAGCTCTTGGGAGGCTGTAAACAGGCAGATCACTATGAGTCCAATCTAGTAGTGAGACCCTGAACACCTGTAGACCCTTCCCTAAAGTGCAAAAAAATAAAAAAAAAACTAAAAAAAGAAGTTTAAACAAAGCATGAACTTGGGCACTTGGGCCAATAAGCATGTGTTCTTATTGGTTCACTAAATGTTCCAAATGCACCAGACGAATGTAAGATATTAATATGAGCAACCAAGTATAGAGTATGCAGGAACTAAGCACTAACTTATAATCATTCAGCAAATACAAACTCTGTTTTCCTAAAACATAAAGCCTATAAAGTAAATCATCCATGATAAATTTAGTAATTGAGCAAATTTTAGAATCATTGCTTCTAAGAATTTAAAAGACGAGTAAAAAATTATAGGATTGGAAAGCTGTGTGAAGATATATAATGGAAAACTTTCTGATTCTCACTAAAAAAACCAAGGACTTATAATGTAGCCTTTCAGAGGTTGCAGGCAACAAACTATTACCTGGAACTACATTTGAAATTCTTGTTCTTATCTTTAAATGGCATCATTTTAATATTTAGTTAAAATGTGAATTGTTTATAAAGAAGAAAGAGTATTTACAGATATGTTGGCATATCCATAACAGCTCAAGTTATTTGTGTTCTGATATGAAAATATACATGAACATATATAACTGGGTACAAATGCAGTTAACAAATAACTATAAATCCAAAGGATATTTATGAATTAGAAATAAAACTGACGATAAAACCACTAAACTGCAACTAACAAAATTATTGTAATTGTTCATTGCAGTTGTTTACTTTTGCAAAACTGGATAGTTAATTAAAAAATAATACAGCAAATTTATACTAATGGGTCACTTGTCAACCTTTTGCTGTCTTTTCTTTTTCTTTGTATTTTTAGAGAAGGATCTACAGGAGGGTCAGGGTTTCATTACTAGATCAGACTTGTAGTGACTCGCCTATTTACAGCCTCCTAAGAGCTGGGATTACAGACATGCACCACTATGCCCAGTCTTTGCTGTTTCAGCATGCCCCAGGGGCAGGGCCAGCATGGCAGGCCCGGGGATTGAACCCCTGGCCCCTGTGCCTGCTTGCAGGTGCTTTAACCCACTGAGCTATTTGGTTGGCCCTCAACCTTTTGTTTTCATGTATCTTTTTCTCTTACTTGTTTTTTATTTATTTGTTTGTTTATTTATTTATATTTTGTGCAGGGTCTCACTATGAAACTCAAACACCAAGTAATCCTCCTGTTTTCAGCCTTCCCAGTGCTGGGATTGCAGGCATGCACAACTATGCCCAGACCCAGTCGCTGACTCAGTGCACCCAGGGATGGGGACAGCGCTGCACACCAGGGATGGAACCAGACCCCACGCTTTCCTAAACAGGCATTTAGTCCACTGAGCTATCTTGCTGGCCTTTTCTTTTCCATTCAAACTGCACTAAACTTTTCCTTCACAGTTCTGCATGGCGTTACCCGACCTTCCCTGTTGGGATGCTCCATAACTCTCATACAAAGGCCTCCTGCCTCGTGAGCTTGCTGCTGAAGAGATTCTGTGCATCACAACTTTATGTTGCGATCATATTTTCAAACACACATGAACAGACATGGCATGGATTTACTTTATTTTCAACTCGTATTTTAAATAACCATGCACTTACATGTTTATTGACAATGTGTGAAACACCAAGTAAGTTAAAATAAAAAAGAATTTTAATAATTAGAGAGATCCTAAAATCGACGAACATGCATCCATGTATCCCAAGACTGTGATCATTCTACGATAAACACTGTGTCCCCAATGAATCTGTTGCCTAATAAAATACGTCTATGAACATTGAAGACCATCTAGCACTTACTGTCTGGCTGTAGAAACTTTGGAAAGAGAGTAGCATCGCTAAGCCTACAGGTGAGGCAAGTAGGGCTGGAAATCATGGAGGGGACTCACCTTTTCAATAAACCAATATGAAGCTTTTTTTTTTTTCTTTTTTTGATATATTTTAATTTTTTTTTAAAATTATAATATATATTTTTTTTTTCTTCTTTCAGCGGTTTATTCAGGACCCTT
>NDGM011174101.1:0-15924 GCA_002564305.1 Octomys mimax | reverse complement strand
TTTTTTTATATAAATAAAATATTTTGAGGTAGCTGAAGGTAACATTTGGGAGACAATTGCAGATAAACTCCAGATGTGAATTGATAGTGTACTTTATAGGAAGAGAACAGCCAGGACAATTTCCTCCCACTCTTTTGAATTGATGTGAACCATGTTCTGTTTTGACAGGCAGATTTTTTTTTACATAGTATTTATTCCTAGCCACCAGAGACACATTCAACTTCAGAAAACTGTTAATGTTGCAAGTGAACCAGACAATTTGCTTTCTTGTATTAGGCTCATTAGCATGCCTTCAAGTGGAGGCAAAGTGTGTATTATTTATCCATTATGAGTATTTATAACCCACCCACACATTGTCGAGTGCTGGCTAAATGACTGGACTGCCAAAGGTATAAGGAGGAAATTCTTCAATAAAATTGAAGAACTAGAAAGGACTTCAAAAATTTCTTGGATTATTTATTTTCTAAAGTATAGTAGAACTACCACGAGGATCACATGCTCCTCAGTGGCTTATGAGATGGCTTTAGTTAGTACTAGGTGGTGTCCCTGTTCAGTTATTATAAAATATCAGTAAAATACTATATTTAATAGAGAGTTTCAAAGTTGATACTCTCATCTGTTTATGACTTCTCAAGAGCATGTTAACCTCTATTTTCACAAAGGAGAGCAAATGCTATTAAGGATCTACATCGCTTCATGTATATTTATTTCAGTGAGAACTTTTTATTTTTAAAGGATAATAATGGCAGTAACTTTTTGGTGTCACTCATAAAAAGCCAGACATGAAGGTGAGTACTAAAAATGGGAAACATTAATCTAGCTCTGTATAGCCCCATATAGATGAACAGTCACTAGAGACACATTTTTTTCCCACTACAGTGCAGCCTATAGTGGAAACTTAAGGTGATATGCATTTTTATTATTAATGGTAAAAAGTAGAAAGTTGTCTACTTCTGAAATGGTACATAATCCATGTACATGTGTATTTATACATGGAGTCATCATAACATACCAGTAATAGTATGGTCTTTGCACTCTGACTAAACTGGATTTAAATCTCGGGTCTGCCAGGATGTGACAAGAGCAAGCAATTAAACTTTCTGTGATTTAACTTTTTCATCTAGAACATTGTCAGAATATCAACCTCTCTTCAGTGGAGATATAATATGGCAGGTAAACAAATTCCCATTACAGGTCTTGGTCGAATGTCTGGGCTGGTCACTAGTGGCTTGTAGCTGTTGGCTTTGGGCTCTACCTACATGTAATGAGGACATGTTACTAGAGGTTTTGTCAATTAATGATACAATGCCACATTGTCCACAAGAAGGTTTATTCAGCTGATGGTTTCCAAGATGGAAGATCTAGGACATGTAGAACATCTGTCTTCAGCACTCTTACTTCTGAGTCTGCCTTGAGCTAGTTAGAATGGACTAGTGGTGATAGTGGAACCCTTACAGTACTTTTTTTTCATAATTTTATTGATTGTAGTACTTCTTAGTGTTTTTAAGAATTTTATTGATCTCTGATATTCCATGTGCTATAAATACCTTCCATAATCTTAAGATAGCCCTATAACCCAGGAGAGAAACCTTCCACTCTTGAGTTCCCACAAGTAGTAAGTAGAAGAGCGAGCGCTTGTAGATTTTAGACTGAAAATTAACAAATAATCAATAATAATGTATTAGATACTCTCAGAAATAGAAAGCAACATAGCACAGTAGTTAAGAGAACAGACAGTATTCTACCTGGGGAAAATTGTGGCTTTACTACTTCCCAGGGAGGGGATTTGGGGTGTTAATGTCAATTTCCTCCCTCAAATGGGAATACTAATATTATTCCCATAAAAATATAATAAAGATTAAGTGACATATTTCTTAGAAACTGATGTATAAAAATAGATATTACATGCCAGCTATTAATGTTATGATTTTAATCAATAGATAGGTATCCAGCAAATGCAGGTTGAAAAGACGAATGACATTGGGCAGACTTACTATTTAAAAACCAAAACCTTGGGGAGGTAGCTCAGTAGAATAAGCTATTGCCTGGCAAGCACAGAGTCCTGAGTTCAATCCCTAGTTCTGCAAAAATAAATAAATAAATAAATAAATAAATAAAAATTAAAAAAAAAAACCCCAAAGCCTCTTGGCTTATTGCTCATCAGGGATTCTGTTGCTACAGTTTTGCTCTTACTTGTACACTAGTGCATTATTTGGTAAATAGATATGTGTGTGTGTGTGTGTGTGTGGTTATGTGTGTGTGAGAGTGAGAGAGGGAAAGAAACAATTCTGCTGCTAATACTTGTTTTAATTAAAACAATCATAAATTTTTAGCCCATTTAATAAATGTTGCAACTATAATCTGAAAATTACTTGGAATCTGAAGTGTCTAGTGAAGAATTTAACTAAATTTTACAAATGAGTATACAAGCAGTCTGGTCATGGTCATCATATTAAGTGAACCATATGAATGCATTTGTACTAGGTTTATTTCTAACTGTTTATTGTCACATAAAACTTGTCAAAGGTAGGTAGCATAACCTCTTGCATGACTTCCTGCCCCTGTATTCCTCTGCTCAGTAGTAGTGTCCACATAACCACTTGTTGTATTTGGTTTAAGACTTTCTGAGATCAGATAAGTGCCCCACTTGCTCTCTGATCTTTTAAAAAGAGCAAAAAATTTTAGTGTGCTTTGGGCTTTTAATGAAGAGGCTTATTCCAATATTCTGGAATATTCTATATACCTGCTTCTTAAATTTTAGCTGGGGCAGGAGATACAGGTCAACAGCACAGCACAGCACTTGCTTGGCAAGTGCAAGGTCATGAGTTCAATTCCCTATAGCAAAAACAAACAAACAAACAAACAAACGTTAGCTGGATTAGTATTACTTGGTAACCTTGTTGAACACAGACTGTAAGGAAAGGGAAGCTTCAGGGATTTCTGATTTAGTAGGCTTAGAGCAGGACCTAACAAGTTTACATTCTTAATCAGTTTGCCGTGGTGGTGATGCTGTTGTGAAAATTGCATGCTGAAAGCCGTCATGCTGCATGGGAAACGTTAGGCTTTCCCACCGAGAAACATACTTCTCCACTGTCTACTGCTTATAGTTATCTCAGTGGCTCTGCTAGTGGTAACACTGGTATATGATATACGCAAAATGTGTGAAATCTTAGTTCAAACATCAAAGCACAAGTTTCTTTACATTTTCCACTAACTTTAAAAATGCATCCAGTGGAAGGAGATAGTTTCTCTTATAAAAGAAAACACTGGCAGATCTTTGATCTTTTTGTTAACAGTAATAATAGGTAATTACTGTGGGGCTCAGGGGTGTCTAAGGACACTTGGGGATGTGACCCTGCTTGTTTAGTGCAGGTGCACTGTGGGACACAGTTAGGTAACCATGACACATGCACTGGTTATGTCACTATGTAAGAATATAAATATGAGATAACAACTGGTAGATGAATTATACAACAATGATGCAGGCAGCTCTTGCTTTTGCTTTGGCTCCTGTTCTCTTGTGCTCTGCTCTGCTTCTTGCTGCCTGCTGCTGTTGCTGATGTCTTGCACACGTCCGCTCTTTAACCGCGGGACCTCATCTGTGAGACCTCGTCTCCCTTGCCCCCACTCCCCCCCGACCCCGAGAAGGCTGACAAATGAATTTTACCTGCTTTTTTATAACTAAAAGGTCAAGTCAAAGATATAATTCAAAACACTGAACTGAATTTAATAGATATTTCCTTCATATCCCAAGCTTTGGCTGGCTTGAAGTAGCAAGTCTGTGAACGTGGTAAGTTCTCCTGTGTTTCTTGCCTGGAGTGTTTCTTTTTTCCCCACCAGCTGCTATTTGGTATTCTGGGGATGAGGAATGGGATGCTGAGAAAGGAGATAGGAAGAGTTAAGAGGGCAGGGTTGGTCTTTCTTCAGCTATTATGTTTATCAGCAGGCTTTGTACTATTGGAGTAAGAAAATACAGGAACTGTTACATAATAGTTTCACTAACTCACTACCTCATTGGAGGTTTTACTTTGCTTCTTCTCCTTCACACTTGCCTTGAACTGGACAAATGCTTCTCTGTTACAGAGGGTTTCCATGGAATCTCTTCCTTAGCTTTTGTCAGGAATTGACCTATTGATCTCCCTATCTTTGCTACTGGAGATCCTGATCCCAAAGGAAACCCCATTGGAAAGAAATCCCAGTAACTCTATGCTTTCTTTCTCTTTCCCTGGTCAACCTTGTTCTTGATCATAGGAAAATTCATTCATACCCCACCTACCATTCTGAGAGTCCATTACAATGCCACCACCACGGGTACCTCTTACGCTGCTAGTTAATTCATTCTCAGTTAATAAATTTCCTTAGGGAACAGAGATGATGGAAAATATCAGTGGACTAATTCTTTGCCTGGAAAAGATTAAACATCGACTTTACCAAATAGCATCACAGAAAATTCTTTCCTCAGGCAGCGGCATTACCTCTTCTTCCCCTAGGAGGCGGTATGCCTGCAGTAGAAGAGCTCATTGTATGGCGAATCTTTCTCTGCTGTGTTCCTTGATCTGGCTGAGCAGTCCAAGAGTTACAGAAATCATTCTCAGAATTGTTTTATGAATTATTCTGGGGCTAATTTGCGAAGTTTCCATGTGATTTCACATTTATTGAAACACTGATGCCTTGTTGAAAGTGAAATTTAAAAATTCTCTTCCTTGGGTTCATTCCACCCACCCAAAATACATTTTCCCACACCACATTATACAAGCTCATTATGAATCAATTTAACCAAACTCAACATGATCAAATGAAGCTAACTATTAAGTTTGTTCCAGGAATCTGCACTAACATGGGATATGGTGCTCACAGGAAAGACAGTAAAAAAAAAGGAGCAATGAAGAAGAGGTTTCCCAGAGGAAAAAAAATTTAATCCTCTCTGTGACAAAAAAAAATGGAAGGAGTAGTGACTGTCAAGCTGTGAAGATGGAAGAGAGCTCATCGAGAAGGAAGATGAAGGTGTGAGGTGATGGGAAAGCTGGTGTCCAGTATCCCTAAGCCTCAGTCTAGAGATTCGCAAAGAATGCTTAATATACCCTTTGTACCTCAGGAGATAGAAAATACATGAACCACATACAGACTGGCAGTAAAACACTTGTATATTTTAAATGCTAGCATTGGTATTAATTAATTTAAGGTGAAAGTTTAGGAAAATGGATAATTAAGTGATGCCAGGAGCCAGAGCCTTTGTAGTAGTTAGAATAGGTCAAACTTCTTTAACAGCTACACACACATTTTGTAAAAGCTCTGTGCACAGCAAAAAACTCAGTCATAATTTAAAGTCACTTCTTGTGCACGTGGCTCTACACAACAGGCATTTCTGACGAGTGGGCAGCTTGCCTCACGAGGCGATTCAGTGTTCCAGGTCCCCTTCCATCTGATAGCTATGCCTTTGTCAAGCCCTGTGTTCTTTATCAAGCTGGTGAACAGGAAAGAAAACAAGAAGAAGGCCGGGTACTACAGGCATCCATCATTTTTGCTTACTTTCCATCTACGTGACACTGTTACTGATCCACACCTAGGCAATCTGCAAAACCAATTTCCTTTCAGACATCAGCTTCCAAGTTAAAACTCTATACTAATGAAAATAAAATATGTATTGGTGATAAGTTAAGGTTCTTTTGTTCTTTCACGTTGTGAAAGTCAATCCTGATATGTCAGCCTCACTGTATGAAAAAATGTCTGGCAGATTAGGCAAGAATAGTTTGTGGTAGGCCAGGTGGATGGTTCTGAGCCTACTTCTCTCTGGTATTATTTTCCTGCCATGAACTAAACATCTTTGCCCTGTTGCCCCCTCTGCCATGTGTCATGCTCCTGCATTGGAGCCAGGTGACCCTGGCTGAAGCTCCCCAAACCGTGAGCCAAGTTAAGACACTCTTCCTTTAATCTGTGGGTGTTGAAGGTTGGGTTTCACCAAGAGGGCAGCTGACTGATGCTCATGTCATCACTTTCACTATTAAGGGGCTTAGATGAGCTATAGTTGCTACACAGTGAACCAACAATTTGAACAGTAGACTGTGTCCAATGGTACTTTCATTTTGAAAGTCTTAAAGGCACCATGTGACTGACACTTCTCTAGGTGTGATACCTGTATTCATACCAACTCTATGTGGCAGTTGCCACAACTGTACCATAGACGCTGATGAGAAAATGAAGCCTTCCAGCTGGAGGTGAGTGATCCATGGTCACATAAGCTTTGTGTGGCAAATACAGTGCCCTTGCCCAGGTAACCTGATCCCTGAGCTGTGTTGGTAACCATTTTAACGAAGTATCCGGGGACATACGTTGAATACATCCAAGAATCTCTGCTGATTTCTTTGTGTTTTATAAGGCAATGAGATATACAATGAGTCACATACTATTAATGATGAACTTAAGCCAGATGGCTTCAGCTAAAGGATATTTCCAGCTGCCCAAGGGATGAGCAGCTTTTCCCCTTCCTGAAGCTGTGGCTTAGCTCATTTGCAGATTAGTTGTCCACTGATGTATCAGCTAGACTGAAACAGGATAAAAGTAGTGCTTGTGACATCCAGTGGATGGAATGGAGTGTGAAACAAGGTGTTGAAAATGACAGCTAATCAGCTTGATGTGTGTGTGTGTGTGTGTGTGTGTGTGTGAATGTAAAGGATCGGGTGGGTGCTGAACTGGGTATTTTCACAGGATGATACTTGCTAAGAAGCCACTCACTGCCCACTGCGTTCCCTTCTGATGTAGCCCTGAAATGACAGTGCCGGGCTGTGGACAGTTCTCAGCCGCTATTACTCCCCAGGGACAAGGATGGAATGACACTAATTAAGAGGTGCAAAGATGTGAGTGCCATTTGCCCTGCCCTTTGATTCTTCCCCAATGCCATGGTGAGCTTTGACATCTGCAGGAGAGGTAGAGCGAGACAATCTTTTAATTAGCTTCTTTCACTGTCATGTACAGAGCTCCAATTTCAGAATGCTGGGATGAGTCAGGAGTGATTTTGTTTTCCCATACTCTTTAAACACAAAATAACTCCAAATTCTGTTGCTAATTTTTCTGTTATAGTTGGCACTATATTTAGATGTCCAAATAAGTATAATGGGGTGAAAAATAACTTTGACTGAGTAGCAGGCAGCAGAGTCTCTCTTTGGGAGAGAACAAAATGAATTTAGACATCACCTAGATAAAACATTCAGGATGTAGAAGATGGGGCCTTGGGAAAATGACTAAGGAAAGCAGTAGTGTTATCAAGAAAGAAGGTTGCATGTAAATATTTTGCATAAGAGATAAGCAGGAATTTGGGAAAGGGCAGAAACACAGGAGAGAGCAAATCAGGCAGTGCAGTGGGAGGGCAAGCTGGCAGGAGGAAGGGAGCCACTGGAGGCTGGATGTCCCTCCCCCAGAATAAAATAATGTGACTATTTTAGACAGGAGAGCAAGAGAAAAGGAGACTAACAATAAAGCTGAGAAGGACTTTATTTTAGAGAAGACTCTCAGTTTTCTGCCGTGTGTGACATGAGTCTTGAGTCAATTTCCTTTCAGTCTGGAAGAATGGCCTTAGCAGACACCTGAATGCCACAGAAGAAAAGCACTCCACACTGCAGGGTGTTCCTGTAGTCATATACAGAAAAGGGCTGCAGTGAAAGGGCACATTGGCTGGTTGGTCAGCGCAGATACACTGCGACCTTCGTACCTCAGCCTGCTTAACTTCATTTCTTGGATTAAATTGTACCATGGCATGGAGGACAGAGCCCAGGTTCTGGGCCACACATAGATGAGGTAGAACACTGCCCCTTCCATTAGGTAATTTTGTCTCAGTTTTTTTTTTTAAGTAGCACTTATGATTTGCAATTACAGTTCAGTTGATTTCTCTGTTTATTTTCTGTTTATTCAGTAGAAAACAGGCTGAAAAGGTCATAGGAGAGTGACAGTGTCTGGCTTGTTACTGTATCCCCACTGCTAGACTCTTAGACTCTTAATGTAAGTTCATTAACCCTTTATTAAATCTTCTGTTTAGAAACTTGGAAGGAATAGGAGTGGAAATGACATTTCTCCTACTATCAATTGTTAAACTAAGATAGCTCAGGCACTGAGCTGTGTACAACGATCCACATATACAATGAGTGCTTAAATAAAAACTTTATCGGGATGGACATATTTTCATTAGCTCCTCAAAATATACTCACCACTTCAAAAGCACTTGTCCCTTTGCTCTTGCTACTTTCTGAAGCAACTCTTGAAATCCTCTTCTATATCTGAAATTGTACTAGTGTGGCTGCCACCATGTGCTGAATGGATTAAAGACCTTTTCCTTTTATGATAATTGTGACTTTGTGGAAGAATGAGAGGCTGAACAGCATGAGCTCCTGAGAGTAAGATGCGTCAGACACATGCCTATGTTCCCATGGGTCTGCCTTTGTATTAGACGGTGCCTGGCAGCAGCAGCATTCACCATAGTTTTAATCACACCTCATAAAGGGACTAGTTTGGCTTCTAATTACAAGCTGCTTCTCTGCATTAGTGAGAATGTCTATCAGGGAATAGTACTATTTTGTTAAATGATACTTTAAAAAGTGAAAATCAGTTGCCAAACCTAGAACAGAAAATGACAAAGTCTAGGAATGATCATGAAGACAAAGATACCTACAGAAGAAACTATAAGGAATAAGTCAGACCATGATAAAGGGGATAGAAAACCAGACAAACTAGCAAACAAACAAAAGAAAACCAGACATCATGAAAACCAAAGACTGCCTAAAGGAACAAGGTACTCCCTGTTTGAGTACGGTATCCAGCTTTTGAACTGTAGGTCTCAAGTTAAAATTTAGAAATGGGAGGATATTTAGTTATTTCTTATCAGGAGGAATAGTTGTTAATAGAAGCAGACTTGATCTGTTTGTACAGTTTAAGATAATGACAAGAAACGCAAGAAGCCAGGTTCCTAGGTGGTGCCAAGGAAGAAGATTCACCTAGGATTTCATGGTCCAGGTTCTCTGGACCAAGCAGTCACTGAAGCCGACTTTGGGCCAATCTTTTCTGACCTTTATCTTAGGTTAAATGTATCAAAATATTTTAACTCTTACTATGAGCTACAATATTTTATATGCATATTTTTGTTTGATAAAAGTAATTCTAAGCATAACCACAAGCAAATTTGCCACTGGGTTTAGTTTGTCTTTATAAGAGTACATGGTTTAGGCCAATCCTGAGACCCTCTCTGAACCCTTATTATCATTATTTATTAAGAAAAATGAGACATTACTGTAGTAACATTTTAAAAATATGCTTTAGTGAGTGTTGAGATTTTCATCCTGCCTCTTCCAAATACAGGATTCTATCATCTCTTGGTTTCCCAGGTTCCTTCATTGCTTTCTACAGTTTGTAATCAGAAGCACACATGTGCTCGATCTAATGTAGCTCTGATGGCTTATCCTTGGGGAGGTAACACACATTAAGTCCTCACTGGGTGCCCATGGGGAGACACAGGTGATAAAGGCCTCTCAATCTAGTTGTGAATACTCACCTCCATGTGGAGATGTGGTAGCTGGAGATGGCAGAGGTACTTCTGTGTGGCTCCCAAACCTTCCGAGCTGCTTATCAATGCAGAGTACTTGACTTCATTGACTAGGTTCTTCCTGTGTAACCAACATCCCCAGCTGTGAACTTCTTAGGTTCCCCCCTTATCGCCCAACATGGCTTGATAGCAGATTTACCTCAGTTCCAGTGTTGCTGTGTCTGAACTATTTGTTGCTGTGTTCTTAGAGGCTTGCTTTTCAAATCTTTCCTTAAGGTGAGGGGAAATACGGGCCTTCCATTCTTCAGAGAAAAGGAAAAAAGCAAAAGCTATTCATTAAAGCTATCTGGATTGACAATTTCTATGCCAGACTGGATTATCTCGAAAGTTTTTTCTAGCTCTCACACTTAAATTGAAGTCAGGAGCAACAGAATGTTCCTTTTTTCTTTCTTTTTTTTTTTTCCCCTTTAACCCTAGGAACACTAATTGCACTGAGAAAACTCAAGGCCCTTTAGGACTTAGATCTATTAAAATATTCAGGTGCTAAGTCACTGAGGGAAGTGAATACAGCTTGTAATCTAAATCTTTACAAATGTGCCTTAGTGGATTTATGACATTAAACTAGTAGTGCACATTACTGCAAAAGATGAGGATGGTCTTAGAAAGCCAGACTCCAATTGTGAATTTGATAGTCACTAAGTTAATTAGCATGCTGATTCTTCTCTTTTTGTTTTGTTTTCCTTGTAGCAGGAGCAGATTTTATTGGTTGCCAAGGTCAAATGAAGGGGAATGCAATAGCTTGGACTCAGAGGCCGGTGTCTATGGACCTGCTCAATGCCAACTCCCTCCGATTCTTTAACCAACAGAGGTACCAGGAATTGTTAGAAAGCATTTTCACAGGGAAGTAGGGCAGGAGAAAATGAAAGTGAAAACACAATTAGTTGTTTTACAACTCGAGAGTTATAAGCAAACATCTGAGACCTTTACCCAGCGTACACTGACATTTTTCCTTCATAGCTCAGTCTGTTTAATCAGTTTTCACAGTGTTTCTGGGATTACGGCAAGTATTGCCATTCTCAGTTTGTTCAGTCAACTAAAATATTCCAGTACCATCTGCAGGCCATACTAAGGTGTTAGGATTTCTAGGTTAGAACCTGGGATATGGTGTATGACTCAGTGATTTATGCATGAGTTATGAAAAAGAGAGCTTTTTTCATTAAATAATTCATAATTCCATTAATTCATTAATCTAGCCATCTGCCCAACTGTCCATTATTAGTTTCTGTACATTATGCATTAAGCACTGTGATAGGCAGCAAGAGGCTTAAATACTTCTGTTTGGAAGTAAAGGTCAAGAAACAGGAAAGACACACATATTTCACTTTGCTGTCAGCTGGTGCTGAGCTACCAAGGGCGTGTGCACTTTTAGATTATTTTTCTTGAGGGGAAAAGGCTGCTGTGAGCAATAATCTGCTGTGAGCAATAATACTGCCCTTCCGATCAGCACAAGGGATAGAAAGGTCTTTTTTTTATTTTTTATTTATTTATTTTTTTTAGAAAGGTCTTAAAGCTGTTCCTGGGAAGAAGCAGGAGTCCCAGGGATCAGGAGGATGCCACAATTTCTTTCTTAAATTCTCAGAGAGCAACATTCGGGACTCCATATGGGGCGGACATCTCCTCAGACTGCCCCTGCTACTGTCCTCTCACTACATATTCTTTTTCTTTTAAGAGTTGGAAAAATTTATTGAGAGAGAAAGTTTATGAGAGACAGGAGGGGACTCAAAAGAGACAGGAGGGGACCCAAAAAAGACAGGAGGGGACTCTGCCACAGAACCCGCTGGACAGCAAAAGTCATGAGCAAAGTCATGAGGTGAGCACAACAGGGTCAAGCTATAATTGACCAGTAAATTATAGCAATCTATCTATATCTATCTATCTATCTATCTATCTATCTATCTATCTATCTATCCATCTATCTATCTAAATCTAGATAGAGATAGATAGATAGAGATAGATAGATAGATAGATAGATAGATAAACATTCACCATAGGGAGTTTGCACATATACATGGTACATCTTCTTTTTTCCCCTTCCCCCCCCCTTTCAACTCCTTTTCCTCACTACATATTCTTAAAGGATTTAGATGCTGCTCTAATGTAATGAATATTTGATTAATAAGCCCAATAAATACCCCTCCAAGGGAGGTACTCAGATGAAACTACTTAAGTATGACTGCCTAAAATCAAAGCAATTAACCTAGAAAGGAACACATTTAGGGCTTCAATCTCATTTTCACCTACAGAAGGAATTCATGAAGTTTATATTTTCATTCTCATTTCTCTTCCCCAAAGGTCAGACAATTCTTTGCTGGTCTGCTGGGAAAGGTTCTGATAGCTATATTAATGGACTTGCTTTTTAAAAATGTATTTAGCACAGAGTCTACAGGGTCTCTACACAGATTCAACTTGTAGTGATCCCTCTGTTTTCAGCCTCCCAAGTGTTGGGATTATAGGCACGCACCACAATTTGCCATCTCAGCATGCCCTGGGGGCAGGGCCGGCATGGCAGTCTGGGGATCGAATCCAGATCCCTAGGTCTGTCTAAGCAGGCACTTTAGTGTGCTGATCTATTTGGCCAGCTCTCATGGACTTCTTGAGCATATTTTTTTTATAAACAGACTTAAAAAATTCAAAATCAGGCAAACGCAAACTTCATGGTCCTTGAAAAACCCATGTGCTTTTCTGAAAAACAAGAAAAACAGGACCTCCTAGGACTGTTGTCAGGAGCATGTGCAGTATTGTGAAGGTATCCCTTGAAGGCTTGGCACATAAGTGCTATTCAACAGCTGGTTTGTCTTCCTCCCCTCTGTTTGTGCCAAGGAGAGTTTCAGTACTTTAGACTCAAGGTAAGGCCAATAATACACGCCTAAATTCATCCTGGGAGATGGAATGTTTATTAGATATTCACATGAAAAATGGAAAGAAGGAGAAATGAGAGGAGGAAGAGGACCTAGATGATACTGGGTTTCCTTAGATACTCAACTGCCTCACTGACAGAGCCTTACTTAGAACCGGCTTTTCTGTAACAATATGGGTAACACCACCAGGCTCCTCCATTTCTGGAAATACTGGTGCTCAGAAGCCAAGATCCAGATTTCAGGACAGGTAGAACAGGAAGGCCCTCTTGCTAGGAGACTTCAGCACTGAGATGCCTAGGTATTATCTCACTTTTTTCTTCTCTGGGACTTTACTCTGTAGCAGTTTTGGAGCTGTGTTCTCCCAGACCTGATAGCCCAGTTTACAGACTGATCTTCTTGGTTTATGCCATGATATGAGACTGTAGCTGAATTGAGTGTACAAATTCACTCTTTCCAACACAGCAGATCCTAGCATGATATTAAAAATGTATCTTCTAGGGTAATTTATGCAGACTAGGGTAATTTACTAGAGTGAAATGTGAGGTTGAACCTTCCTGCAACATTTTCAAGCCTGTTTTTATGCCTCATCATAGAAATAGCAATACTTACCTAATTAGTTTTGAAGGTGGAAACACACCCAAAGGAACACTGGACTCTTAGCAAGGACTGAAACATGACAAGTGTTCTGTCTATGCTTCACCCTCTTTCTTGTTTTTCCCTATGTGCAACACATTAGAAGTGAACAATTCTATGGGCTTCATGAGGGAAATTCTTTTCTGAGCCTCTTAAAGAGGTGATTGTGAGAATTTCTTCAATCTGCCTTTCAGGTAGTGATCTCCTTTACCAACAGAGATGTTACTCAAAAAAGTTAGATACTATCCAGTGTTAGAAGATAACAATCTCACAATTTCAAAACATTGGGAAGATATTGTCTGTAGTCTGCTCAAGTCACTTGCAACTTGCCAAATTCATTGCTTTTTCAGCTGAATTCCAACTGTAAAGATTTGTATTTCTTTCCCAAAGACTTTCTTGGAAGATGAAGAAAGGTTTGTTGCCAAGTAGGTTGAGAGTGCTGGGGATTAACATCCTCAGGTGTCTTAGTTACTTTTCTCTCCTTGCTGGGACAAAATATCCCACAGCCAAAGTAAAGGAAGGAAAGATTTTAGCTCATAGTTACCGGAGGTTTCAGTCCGTACTCAGCCGGCTCCAAGGCAGAGTGCTACATGACAGAGGGCAGTAGATCATGGCAGGGCAAAACAACAAAATGTCAAGAGCAGATATCAAAGGGAGTGGCAGCAGCTCTGTGAGCTAGCTAGCTTCTCATCCCTCCTTATATTGTAATGCAGAGCATCTGCCCCAGGGCACCCATAATCCCAGCATTGGATCAAGAATCAATCACAACTCCAGAAGTCGCCCCATGACTGCGTAAGGCTTTGGGGGAAATCTAGATACAACTGTAAGACCAGAAAAACATTGTTTAAAACTTCAGCTCCTTTGCAGCACAGGTGGGGTACTCTGAAGTGTGTGCTTTCTGGATTCAGAGTTTTCCCATGAAACCTAACTACTTTGTCCACAGTGGGTATCTGGAAAGATGAATGCACCCTGTGTTTGCTGGTGTTTTCTCATCTCTTATGTAGCAATGAATTCTGTGGGCTTCTAGAAAACATTTTCATACATGTCATTTGTTGGACATCTATCCCTTGCTGAGCAACTACATTGAAGGCAACAATGTGCAATATAATAACCACTGTTAAATACCTACCATCTTGTCTTTTTTTTTGAAATTGTGCATCTTTTTTTTTTTTTTATTTAGGACAGGGTCTACAGGGTCTACGGGTTCTCACTGTGTAGATCGAACCCGTAGTCATCCTCCTATTTATAGTCTCCCAAGCGCTGGGGTTATAGGTGTGCGCTACCATGCCCAGTCTCATTTGCTGTTGCAGTGCGCCCCAGGGGTGGGGCTGTCACAGCAGGCCTGGGGATCGAACTCCCAGCCCCTGCATCTGCCAAAACAGTGAAATTGTGTACCATTTCCAATATCTTATCTACTATTTTTCTATTCTCTTTAATATAATTTAAAAATTTGGTAGTATGTATCAACAATAATGAAAACATTCATGTTATTTGACATAGATGTATTACAATTGAAAATTTATTCTAGGAAAATGATGCATCAAAATTCTCCATGCAGAAGGATTTCTTTATTGAGGCTATATGCATATAGCATACACTGGGAGTGCACAAACAAATTATACTGTATTCATTTTTTAATGAGAGGGATTAAAAATGATGTTCATAGAGTCAAAGAAACAACATGCCAAAATAAACCACATTAGAAAATTCAATTAAAAAAGTACCAAAAAGGCATGCAAGCTATTTTTGCAGATAAGAAAAATATATTAAAAGTAAAATATACAAATATGGTGACAAAGAAAGGGAGGATATCAAAATTTATTTTAAATATAATTTTCCGAATGTTTGAATTATTTTTATAATAAAGTAAGTATTTGTCCTGTCTGTTTGAAGAGACTGTTTTGAAAATAATTCACTCTGAAGATTCAACCTTTCACATATGACAGAAGCTGCTAAATTTTTTGCATTAATGAGTCCATGGTTGCCTTAAAAAATGTATAATATTGGAGATACGTAATTGTAATAGTAGTAAGATCCTTTTTCTCCCCTCCCTTCCCCTCTCCTCCCCTCCCATCCTCTCCCCTCCTCTCCTCTTTTCTCTCCTCCCCTTGTCTCCTCTTCCTTCCCCTTCCCTCCTATCCTCTCTCTACCTACCCCTTCCCTCCCCTCCTTTCCTCTCCTTTATGTCTTCTTTAAATATTCTCAGCAATTCTTTCATTATAGTTAACATTTCTTCTTCCTTTTGTTAATCTGAGAGATTATTTCTTATTTGATTTCCTCTATACCCATCTGGAGTTGTTTCTTTACTTCCATTGCAATCATTTCAGAGATTTCAGGTGCACAACTTCCAATTTGTTCTGTTTTGGTGTCTTTTGGACTTGTCCTGGATGGGCTGGTGTCCTGAGATTGCATTTTGCTCCTCATCTTATCACTTTCTAATTGTGAAAGAACAATTTATTTTGATTTCTGCTGCAATCCTTGTGGAATTTTGACAGTAGGTAGCTTTATCACTACTATCAGAGGCACTCTAGGAACATTTTGCTCTTCAAAGATGTCTTCTGCGTGGCAGAGATTCTTGGTTTGCTTCCGTCCCCAGATTCTGCCCTTCTAATTAATTGAGAGCAGCACTGTCTTCCATTTGAGGTGTAGGGCTTGGTGAGGTCATTAACTCAGTGCTTCCCAATACTGTTACCCAAGGCATAACAAGTGGTTAGCACAGATGTGATATCCTAGCTACAGTGGTAAAATAGCAATAACAATAACATGAAGCAAAATTTATAAATTGACAACCCTTGGTAACTATTGGTTTTGCACTTTAGAGCATAGGAACAAAGTCTATAATTATAT
>NDGM011174083.1:0-15294 GCA_002564305.1 Octomys mimax | reverse complement strand
TAGTTCAGCTTGTTCCAAGTAGGTGCTTTAGACCACTGAGCCATCTCGCCAGCCCCTGGAACTATACTAAATAGGAGTAGTGACAGAGGACCTCCTTGTCTTGTACCAGATATAAGAGTAAAAGATTTCAGGTTTTCCTCATTTTGAATTATGTTAGCTGTTGTGTTTTCATAAATAGATTTTACCCTTTTGAAGTAGATGCCATCTATTCCATTTATCTGTAGGACTTTGAACATGAATGAGTGTTGGACCTTGTCAATTTTCTTTTCTGCCACAATTGAGATGATCATGTGGATTTTAGTTTTCACTCTATTTATATAGTCTATAACAGTGATTGATTTTCAAATACTGAACCTTCTTGGCATCCCTGGGATGAATCCTACCTGGTCATTTTGTAGGATCTTCTTCATGAATTGCTGCATTCTATTTGCTAAAATTTTATTAATGATTTTTGCATCTATGTTCATTAGCGAGATTGGCCTGTAGTATTCTTTATTAGTTGTGTCTGTTCCTGGTTTTGGTATCAGTATAAAACTTGCATCCAGAAATGATTTTGGGAGTATTGCTTCATTTTCAATTTCATTGAAGAGTTCAAGGAGTATAGGTACTACATCTTATTTGAATTTCTCTTAGAATCCAGATGTAAATCTATCCAGACCTGGACTTTACTTTGTGGGTAGTTTCCTCATATCATCTTTTATTTAATTGGCTGTTATTGGGCAATTGAGAGTGCTTATATCTTGTCTATTTAGTTCTGGTATTTTGTAACTTTCTTGAAATATGTCCATCTCTTCTGTGTCTTCTTTTCTGTGAGAGTAAAAATTCTCAAAGTTTGTATTTATTATCTTCTGAATTTCCACTGGTTCTCTGGTAATTTCTCCCTTTTCATTCCTTATTGCTTGTACTTGAATTCTTTCTTTAATCATTCTGATGAGTTTAGGTAGGGGCTTATCGATTTTACTTAATCTTTTTAAGAACGATTTTTTGTTTCATTAATTCTTTGAACTGTATTCTTTGTCTAAATTGAATTAATTTCTACTTCAATCTTTATGTTTTCTGCCTGTCTTTGGGCTCTGGGCTTGGTTTGCTCTTCCATTTTGAGTTGTTGAAGGTGCAGCATTAGGGTATTTACTTTTTTCCATTTGCTTTTCCTAATGTGTGAGTTCACAGCTATGAATTTTCCTCTGAGAATTCCCTTCATCTTATTGCATAAATTGCCATCATTTGTTGTTGTATTTTAATTGAATTGTAGATGTTGCTGAATTTCTTCTGTGAACCATTGGTTGCTGAGTAGCATATCGTTTAATGTCCATATATTTAATGTTTTTTCTGGTTATTTTTCTTATTTATTTCCAGTGTCTTTTGCACTGTGGTCAGATAATATGAATGGGATAATTTCTGTTTTCGTGCATATACTTAAGCAAGACCTATGGACCCATATGTGGTCTCTTTCAGAAAATGACCCATGTGCTGCTGAGAAAATGTGTATTCAGCATTGTTTGGTTGGAGCACTCTTTATATGTCCACCATGTCCATTTATTTCAAATTCTGGTTCACTTCTGTTATTTCATTGCTAATTCTTCTGGTTGACCTATCTTTTTGGGATAAGGGTTGCTAAGGTCTCCTGCTAAGGTTGTGGTATTGGATATTACATTTTGCATGTTCATTATGATTTGCTTTATATAGTAGTGTGCTCCCATGTTTGGTGCATACGTATTTTTGGTTGTTACCTCTTCCTCTTGAATTGTTCCCCAAACCAGTGCAGAATGACCTTCTTTATTTCACTTGATCATTATTGGTTTGATGTTGAGTTGATACTGTCTGAGAATAGCATTGCTATCCCTGATTTTTTCTGAGGTTCTTGGGCATCTAATATTAATTTATAAAATTTGACTTTAAGCTCATGAATGTCTTTTGAGTTAAATGTTTTTCTTGTATACACCATAATGTTCGATTTTGTTTCCTATCCCGCTGTGCCAGTCTATTTCTCTTAAATGTTGAATTGAGTCCATTGACATTAATGGTTATACCTCAATTGTATTGACTTACAATTGACATCTTATTTACCTGTTGTCCTTTACTCCATTTTCTCCTGTATTCAATTGCTTGCCCTATTTAGTTGGTTGCACTCATTCATGGGTTTTTGATCATTTTGGTCCCTCTCTAGATCATCTTTCAATAGCCTGTGTAGGGTTGGCTTTGTAATCGTGAAATTCTTTAGTTGTTCATTGTCATGGAATTATTTCACTTCTCCATTAAACTTGAAAGAGAGTTTTGCAGAGTATATTAATCTGGACTGGAATTTGTTTTCATAGAGGAATTCAAATACTCTGATGCATGTTCTTTTTGCCTTCATGGATTGTGAAGAAAAGGCGCCTGTAATTCTGATGGATTTTCCTTTGAATGTGATCTACTTCTTTTCTCTAGCGGCTTTCACTATATTATTATAGTGCTTAATTTATGGGATCATGACTGTTAAATGTCTCGGTGTGTTTTTAATTGGATTGAGGTTACTTGGCGTTCTGTATGCTTTCATTAACTGAACATCAGATTGTTTTCTCATATTTGGGACATTTTCTACTATTACTTCTGCCCATATATTTTAATATTATTAGTATTGACTCCTTTCTCATTGATGCCTATTAGTCTCACATTGTTTATCTTAGTATCATCTTGCAGGTGATGGATTATTTTTCCTGTATGCTAGTTGTTTGTAGGAGATCCTTTCTTACCTTTTCACTAGCTGCACCAGTATCTTCAAGATCTGAAACTCTCCCTTCACTTTCACTCAAAAGGTTTTGCAAGATTCTCATTGAAATTTTAAATTCCTCTATATCTCGTAGACTCTGTTTCATGCGATCCATTTCTTTGCTGTATTGCTCATTGAAGGAATCATTCATTTTTTTAATCTCCTCCATTATTTTGTCACCGTCTTCTTTAGAAGCAGTTGTTAATACTTTTACTGAAGTGTTTTCTTAAGATTGGGTTTCCTCCCTATGATTCTGTAGTTGATTCTTTACTTCTAATGCTATGAGTTCAGAGAATTGTTTTTATTTCAGAGAAGAATTCCACTGTGAGTTTCTCTTTAACTGTCTGCTTTGCTTATTTTCTATTGACTCTATTAATTCATACATTTGAGCTGAGCTAGTAGAAAAGTATTCAGCTCTGAATTCCTCTATAACATTCTGCTGTTGATTATTTACTGTTGATGCCATTAATTCATACATTTGAGATGAGCTTGTGTCCTGTGCACTTGTACTTCATGGGTATTGGGGTTTCTGCATATGTTTCTGTATTTGATTCTTTACTGAAGATGATATTAATTCAAGTGTTTCTTATTTCATTTCCAATCTTAGTTCCTCTATACCTTTCTGCAGATGATTCTTATTTATTTCAGGAGCCATTGACTCATTGATTTCAGCTGTGTGCTTCACAGTTTGTTCTCTGTTAGTGTCCTCTATAATTGTTTTGGTGGGCTTGGTGTCTGAGAATTGATCTTGTTTCTTCTTGTTGTCATTTGATGTAGCACTGACTTCTGACCTGTTTTTTAGAGTTTGGTGCAGTTTTAACCTTTGCACCTACTGAAATTCAGGTGAAGATCTACAATGTTTGGGTTTATACAGCTGAGCCTGGCTTGGTTCTGGCTTCTGTGCTCAGTTCCTTCCTGCTGCTGCCCTTGGGATTGAACCCGTTGTGCCCCACTAGCAATATTTTCTTCTCTCAGACTAGCTTTTTGGCTTGGTCCCCTACTCTCTCTGTAAGGATTGCAGCTGCAGGTTTTCACCCCCGACCTGTATGACAGGCCTGATCTGAGTCTGGAGAGGACAAGATGGAGTAGGCTGGAGTTGAAGCTCCTTCTCATACTCACCAGGCCTGTGTTAGGAATGGAAATTAGTGTGCCTGGAATGAGGCATAAATTCTTACTTGGGTGGCGGGTTGGGATTTGCAGTGGAGTGGTAGGTGGGGTTCCAGGGGAATGGACGAGTTTCTCACACTTGCTGCATCTGGGCTTGGACTGGCAGTTACTGTGGGCACAGGGCAGCCAGAACGTCTCCCAGAAACTCATGAGGGCCTCTCCTTGCACTGGATCTGGGGTTCACAGAATGGGACAGAAATTCTCATGCAGCGGGCATGTTAGGGTGGGGGTGATGCGGAGTGGTGTCCCAGTGCTGTGGAAGAGCATCTAATACACACTGTGTCAGGCATGGACTGGCAAGTCCTGCTGGCGCAGGGTAGGAAGGCAGGGTTGCTAGAAGCTCTCTCACACACTCACCGGGCTTGAGCTAGCACTGGGTCTGGGGGTTCCCAGAATGCAGCAGAAATTCCTACTAGCCGGGAGGGATGAGGGGGTCGCATGGGGTTTGAAGTGAGTCTCAGCCACACTGTGACTGCCCTTGAACAGGAAGGTCCCACCAGTACAGGGTAATTGGAAGCTGTCCTCGATTCTTCTTTTTTCCTACTCCACTTTGCACGCTTTTACCCTTCTTCCCCTACTTATTTACAAAAGCATTGTCCCCATATTTTCCTTCTTATTTTCTTTAACTTTACTTCTTTAGCTCTCCTTTCTCCCTACTTCGTCTTCCTATTTGAAAGATTTCTTCCTATTTCCCAATGTCTATTATCCATTTTTGTCCTTATGTACAAATTCAGTTCCTGCCACTAGGCAATGCAATATTTATATATGTTTATTATTTATTTCAGTTAACATAAAGTTATTTACATTTAACCATTTCACATGAAAAGTATTTAGTTTATGTTTTCTTATGTTTGATTAATTCTCCAGTATATGGAAATTTCACATCGTTTTTATCCTTCATCATTTGACAGACATTTGTGTTGCCTCCAAGCTTTCGCTATTACACACTGTGCTGTTACAATCATACATGTGTATATAACTGGTATGAGACTTTTAATCCTCTCAAAAAGAAACAATAAAGGGAATAGCTGGGTCAAACGAAGCTGCTGATATTAATGTACAGAAGAATTTTGACACTGATTTTCACAGTGGTTACACAAATTTATGCTTGCATGAAGAGTGAAGAATTATACCTTTTCTCCACACCCCTGATAGTATTTGTTTATTTCTTGACAGTAAAATTTTTTTTTGAATGAGATTGTATTTCAGTGTTCTTTTAATTTGCATCCTTCAGTTGATCAGTAATAATGAATAATGTTTTCTATATGTATTTGCCAGTGGGGAATAGCTGAAACTGGAGATAATTCTAAAGTGTAGAAGTGGATCATGGTTGATCCAAAGAACAAAGAGTACTTAAGGAGAGAGACATGAATACGATGTGACCGCTGCATGAATGTGTGGTATCAAGTCTAACATGAAGGCATGTTTCTAAGCAGAATGATGCCATTTTGATATCAAATGGCCAAATTCATAAATACGTGCACTACCCTGGTTGAGGAGTTCTTCTTCTCCCATCTGGAGAGATGAAACTATCTCCCGTCACCTTTATCTATTCTGATTCTTACCTTTATTTTTTTCAACCTACCGTTTCTCTTCTCAGGAATTTTGAAAGCTTCATTTGAAGTGGCGTATTGGCATCTGAATATGGGACCTTGCTATGAAGACTGAGCCAGTGAAAGGGCACTTGTCATTGTATATACAAAAGGGGGAGATATGCATTGATAGCATCAATGTTAATAACAGTGGTGTGTTTACATTGAAATCAGTGGATTTAAAACATGGGGCAAATGGATGCATAAGAGACCCAGACATATTTGGAAATGTTTTGCTTATTATTGATGCATTTATTTGCCTTTTTTGGACATGGCAAAATAAAGAGAGTGACTTATTGGCCATATGCTTCTTCAGACAACTACAGAGGAATTGCTTCAAAGCACAATTTTAATATCAAATACCAAGAGGGTAAAATGTAGCATAACATCAGCACACACTATACATCATAAGCCCCCTATTTTTGCTCAATTAAATAAACAATGATTAGGAATGCAAAAAAGACCCTTTACCACTAGAGGAATACTTTGCTGTGAATTCCATTTCACAATAGCAATTACTTCACAAAACCCAATTTCATGTCACCAATACAACAATGACAAACTTGTAAAAGCTTGTGAAAATTCAACCTTTAGATTTAGCAAGCCAGTACGACTTTATTGTAAGTCTTGATATCTGGTAGTGTGAATACTTAATCTCTGTTGTGTTTTAAATTTTTTGTTTCTATTCTAATTCTTTTATCTCTTCACATAAATTTCTTACTTAAGATGCTGTTTCTTGTAAAATTTTATGTGGAGTTGTTGAATAAAATTAAATTCATTCTGTTATGGACATTAGCAATATTGGACATCTTCATTAAAATTAATTTGGATTTCACAAACATAACTGCATTTATTTAGATGTTCGTGGTTTCTTATATCAAGTGTTAACATTCAATATATACTGCATATATTTCATTAGTTATATATTACTGTTATTTTGTGCTTTGGCTGATATAAATATTTATAACTTTGCTGGTAATCAAATGACAGACACGGTAGCAGAGGCTGTGAGTGCCATTTCCTCTGCAGTGTGAGATGTGAGAGATGGAGCTTATCCCAGAAACATGACAGAAATAACTTGAGGTGGGAAGCTCCCAAATGCAGAATAGAGGGTTTATCTTCTCAAGAAAAGTCTAAACTACAGGCTGTTATATAAGCCTTACAGGATTATGTTTTTTAACTGCCATTTAACTGTGTTTAGACAGTGCTCATGCATGTCACCTGATGCACCATATTGAAACTTCCACTACAGACGCTGGTCAAGAAATATTTTTTTGTTTATTTCACACTCTCTAATTTACAGTTTTGTCACACCACGTACCCTGTTTTATTCATTATTTACGTTCTCATTTCAAATAACAGCTCCTCTCACTGTTGGAAATGGTGTAACAGACAGATTACTGGCAACGTTCACTGTTACTCTTTTAGAAAATTCAACAGAATTCTGCTTCTCATAAGACCTTCTATCAAAATGCTCATGCCTAGTTCAATAAGGTCCATTTAAACCTGGAACAAGCTGGAAAACTTCTTTTGCAATGTTCTCATGCATAATAAAACATTTTTCACTCTCTATGAGGTTTAAACCCCAACATTTATTTCCCTATCATCTCTGGCAAGTGCATGTAACTCGCATTACTGAATTTGGCTATTCTTCCTGGGTGCACATTTCTGTAGATAACCCCTCAGGAATTATTTTGTTCATTCACTGTTCATAAACTAAAGATGTCATTGATCATTGCTTGGAAATTTCTCCTATTTGCAATACAATAGGGGTTTCTTTTACCCACAAGGTCAAGCAATTGCTAAGAATGCTCACTACACATTCAAAATTCAACTTGAAAGGCAAAAGTTTGAGTTCTTCCCTACAAAACTGACCTCTTATAGTATAATTCAATTAACAGTATGTACTATTAATTTTTAAATCCTATTAGGGATGGGACTACAGTGGATAAAGGTCATTTAATTAGGCAAAGGAAAAGGGGTAGGGAAGGGTCATTTGGAATGATATATATACTGGACAGTGGAAGGCATTCAGGCCTGCTGCCCATTTTGGTTAGTTTTTATGCTTGTGATTATTCAGGTAATGCTCAATGGCCTCTCTGGGTGCCAGAGCATGCTGCCAATCTGTATCATTTACTCAAACCCATAAAAGTAGTTAATTTCATCTTTCAAGAAAATGAAACTCACTCCTATGATGGTGGTGCCTGAGAGACGATGACATACTCAGTAGAGAAAGATGGGTTCAGATCTCACCTGGGGCCAATTAAAGTTATTAAGCACAGGTTGTCCTGGAGATAGTAATCAAACTGATAATCATATAGGACAGGCTAGATAGCTCAGTGGACTAAAGTCCCTGCTTCGGAAGAGTATAGCAGCACAAGTCCGATCACTGGCTTGCCATTCCATTCCGCACCTGGGGCAAGCTGATTCAGAGCTTGAGACAGGGCATGGTGATGCGTACCTGTAATCCCAGTATTTGGGAGGCTGAAAACAACAGAATCACTATGAGTCTGATCTATGTAGTGAGACACTGTACACCCTGGAGATCCTGTCTTGAATTAAAAGCAAAACAAAAAAAACCCCACAAAACAAACAAAGAAACAAAATAACCAAAAACTAAAAAACAAAGAGGGAATTAAACGTCTGAAATGATTATAACATTACAGCTCATAACGGAGCTGAAAGTTACATGGAAATAAGGGTCACAAAAGTATTCTGAAATGAAAATAAAATATAAAAGTTAGAACTACCTATAGATAAAAGATTTTATACTTTTGAAATTATTCAATTTGTCAAAGTATATATCAGTACACTTTTATTTGGTAAGAAGTTTCCCTGTTGGCCAATCTGTTAAATTCTGTATTTGCTTCTCTATTTTTACAATCAGTTACCACCTGTTTTTTTAAATTGATATTAAGATTTATCTATTTTTTCCATTTTTTTGTTTTGAATTTTTCAAAATTTAATTCGTGTTTAATATTTAAAAGCATGATCTCTGGTCTTGCCAGCTGGTATAGTTGATTTCAAAATTGTTTTTCTGGGAGGTAAAGACAAATTTGTTAATACAAATAAATGAGAGCATATCAATCTTTGAAAATCATTGGTCAGGGCTCCTTTTGGTAAATAAATAATGAGCTACTTGGGATATTATCACAGCCTTGTTTCTTTGATTGGGAATTCCAATGATCTCCATAGCTTTATGGGCAATGTTACAATAATGTTATTAAAACATTATTATTTTGATATGTTTACATTGATCATCATGAAAACATTAAATTTAAAGTTGGTCAAGATAGCTCAGAGTATTAAGTGCATTTTTAGGCAAGCATAAAGATCAAGGTTCGATTCCCAATACTTCATGGCAAGCTTGCCAACCCCGGGTGGGTTGATCTGGCCAACAAGATGAGGCATTGTTGTGCATGACTGTAATTCCAAAGTTGGTGAAGAGGAAAACTGGACAGGAGAATGACTACAAGTCCAACCTATGTATTAAGTCCCTGTACCAAATGCATTAAAAACTATGTTTTGTAGACATTAAGGTTTTGAATTAAAGATGCTCTGGTATAAAGCTTTTCACATGACTAAAAATTGATTACTGTTAACCTTGTGGCACATTAAATATTTTCATCCTTTCATATGTACAGGCTTTCCAAAGTGTAAATCAGAGATTTTTGAGATGATAGAGTTTTGATTCAAATTCCAACATCTGCCTTCAAAACACTTCACATGGTATTTATGTTTGCATGCATCTATTTCTTAGACATTCATAGAGTTTACACAGTACAGACTATATCACAAATTATTCATCTTTTTGTACACTTTTTTCCACATTATCTACATTGAACCATGACTACTCTTGTGTCCTGAACAGTATATTGGAATTAATGGTGAGTGAATCATCAAAGTACACAAAGAGGCACACTCCTATTTCTACATTGGAGTCTTATTTAGGGATCCATTTGTTTTTTGTTAGTCTTCAGGACAAAATAGTGAGATGCTTCAAAACTTAAAGCCAAGAGCTGAGGTCAGGTGATGGACCAAGTCCGATAGAAAAGACCACCAATAAAACAATATGGGTGATTATTTATACCATTTAAAATAACCAAACACAATTTTCCCTAGTGACTAATAGCCCACAATGTCCAGGCAGTGTTCATGTTTGTTAGGCTCTTTATAACTGGGCTCAAAAAAATTTTCAGTGTGAATATTTACTAAAAAGTGATAAAGAATGTAATTTGCTTATAAATACATGATACTGGAGAAAAAAAATCTAAAGCTCCTAAACTTTTTCAGTTTAGCTTTGTTTCCTTTTGAATGATGTTAAACACCTGGTCTTACAGTACCAAACTGAAGTGAATTACTTTGCAAACATTTTTTTTTAAATACTAGAGAAAGCATTTACTAAGGCATCATCCCTCAGCACTGACTGTGCAAAGTCAATGGCAAGAAAAATTCTGCAGTAAAGAAAACTGTATGGTATCCTAGTTTTCAAGTGAGCTGATCTTCAGAAATCTTAATTCCATAAAAATCTCCAAGAAGTTACATTTAAAAAATCTACTTCACAGGAGCATTATTTGTGAACGTCACAGACTTGATCCCACTCTGACCATCAGCTCTGCTCCATAGAGCGAGCAACTTTCTTCCTTTTCTGAGGCACAGCACACTTTCAGCTTAGAAAATAACCTAACCTGTTGCTGAACGTGTTCATTAAGGAGTATGAATGTTTTAAGGCCTTCTGCTTCCTTACCAAGAAAAAAAAATAGTATCATTAAAGTCATAAGAAATATTCCCTACTTTAATGTATCAGACTTTCTCAATTTGACATAATTATATAGTTTGCAAAATCATCTTGAAAATGTGGAGCCAACAACATGTTCATTTTGATAATGTAAATAATTAAAACTAAAAAAATTGAATTGGAAATGTGATAAATATTCTTTTTCATCAATTTGGCTTGGTTAAAGTTCTAAGCTACTTAACTTGAAAGATATCTAATTATAATCATGTAGATAATTTAGGAAGAACATTAAGTTCGAAGGTCAGTTATCTTTATATAAAGAAGCATAGTCTTATAAATGGGGATAAACCACAACTGATTAGTGGAACATCTTCAAAACCTGAGGTTTCCTAGAAAATGAAGTATTTTAGGAGATGGCATCATCAAGTCTTGCAAATATGTCTACTTTGCTACCCTGCCATCCTGATTTAGATACATTACACATCTTTAATGATATAAGCTCATTTCTTAAAATGCTTTGTTTTCTCTCTTTTTATAATATGTACATGCTTATGCATACAGAGAAAATTAATAGACAACTGTCTATTATACAGATTAAATATTTAAAATATACTGCGTTTCATACAGGACACATTTTGACATGAAATGTTATCATCATACTAGTAATTTACTACTCAAAGCTTAATCCAGAATTTGTGGATGTCGACTACCTCATGACATTCTACCACTTCCAGCTAAAACAATTGTTTGGGAATGTGTCATTTTGTTACACCCTTCCCTCCAGAGATCAATAAAGAATAATAATTAAGGACTACATATATATTGATAGGATAGAAAATCACATCACATGCTGCAATTAATAATAGACACTAATATGACTACAGTTGTACAAGATTATAGTTTTGCAAAAATATATGTGTTTTCTAAATTGGGTATACTACAGTAATGATCAGAGCACAGAAAATTAAAGAAATTCATGACAGTAATTTTATAAAACAGTAATAATACACTGTAAATTGTATTAACGTATACTGCATATCATAAATACCATATCTTATAATATATAATGACAATATGACTAACTAGTGTTTATATATACATGACAATATTCTTTTCATCATGTTTTGTTGCTTATATTTGAGGCAGAGCTTTTTTAACAATTAAGCTGGGCTTGGACTCTTTTTGTGACCCAGGGTGGACTCAAACAGGCAGCAAAATTCCGGACTCAGCCTCCCAAGAGCTAGGATTAGAAGACTGTGTCAGCATGTCAAACTGAGCTTACATACCTTAAATTGTACTACCACTGATTTAAAAAGGTCTTCATTTTAAGGTACTACATAATACTGAACTGACAGTAACCTCATATCTGTAACTCTTACCCTTTTTACTAATCACTTTACTTTGTTCACAAAATAAGGCACAACTCAAACTCATGTGATAGTATTAGACCTTAATGGTATACATTTGATATGTACATCATAAGGCCCAAGTGCTCGAAGGTAGGCCTTTTGAAAGTGATTACATTATACAAGCTCTAACTCATCAATGGATTAATATATAGTTGAATTCACAACTTGATATGGTTATCAGGAAGAAATACAGACTTAGGCAGTAGAGTTTAATTGAATGAAGTATATCACTTAGACATGGTATTTGGGTACACTATCATGCTCTGGATCCTTACTCTTTTCTTTCTCTCTCTCTCTCATACTGTCTCTGTCTTTTTCTGTTTCTGTCTCTGTCTCTCTCTCTCTCTCTCTCTCTCTCTCTCTCTCTCTGTCTCTCTCTCTTGTTCTCTGAAAACCATGAGTTGCATAGGCTTGGAGAATAAAACAAATATGGGAGGAAATTTTCAAAATTAGAGCTGATATTAATCCAATTGAGGCAAATAAAACAATGCAAGTAATCAGTGAATCAAGAGCTGATTCTTTGAATGATTAAATAAAAGTCATAAACACCTAGTGAAACTCGTCTTAAAGAGCAAATGAAAAGCTAAAGTTCACACAATAAGGAATGAAAAAAGTGAAATTACAACAGAACTTGTAGAAACTCACATCAATAACTATTTTGAAAATCTTTACTCTCAATGCATCAAATGCACAGAAGAAATGGACAGACTCCTAGGTAGGTAGAAATTCCCCAAACTGAATTTAGAAAATGCAAATTTCTGAATAAACAAATTTGAGGCAAGGAAGTTGAAATTGTAATGAAAAGATGACCTACACAAAAGCCCAGTTTGTGACAATCACAGCTAAATTCTATAAGAAATTTAGGGAAGATTTAATCCCAGTGATCCTCAAACCTCTTCAATGGAAGTGAAAAAGAAGCAATAATCATTCCATGAGGCAAGTATTACACTGATATCAAAACCAGAGACTCACTGGGAAAGAGAATTAAAAACCAATCTCACTTATTAAAATAGATGTAGAATTCCTCAACAAAATACTAGCAAATAAAGTGCAGTAAATCACCATGAAGGTCATACAACACATACAAGTAGAATTTATCCCAGCAATCAAAGGATGGCTCATTATATACAAATATATAAATATAACACACTATAATAGTAGAACAAAAAACCAAAATCCAAATGATGATCTCAGTAGATGCACAAAAGGCTTTTGATGAAATCCAACATTCATTGATGATCAAAAATTTATAGAAAATTGGAGTTGATGGCCTATACCTCAATCTGAAGACATCCATGAGAAACCAACAAACAATATCATTCTAAATGGAGAGAACCTGCAATATTTAATATGAAATCAGGAACAAGACCAGGAGGTCTAATATCACTACCCCTATTCAATATAGTTCTGGAAACATAAGCCAGTGCCATTAAAAAAGAAAGAGAAAAAAAGAATAAGAATAGGTAAGAAAGAAGTTAAACTGTAGTTATTAACAGATGGCATGATATTCTACCTGAAGCCCCCCCCCCCAAAATCCACCAGACAGGTATTGGAATTAATAAGCATATTCAGTAGTATAAAGTGATGCAAACTCAAAACTCAAAAATCAATGAAATTTCTTTATACAGACAACAATCTCACTGAGAAAGAAACTAGTAAAAAATACCATTCTCATTACCGTTTTAAAAAATGAAATACTAAAGAATTAATCTAACACAGGAAGTAAAACTATCTGTACAATGAAAATTACAAAAGTCATGGAAAAATAGACCAAATAGTTCGCAGAAAATGGAAAGATATCCCTTCCTCCTGAATAGAAAGAATGAACATTGTGTAAAAAGACATACTCTCAAAATTGTTATACTGATTTGATGACATTCCTATTATGTACTGGAAGAGAAAGTACGTGAAAATCTTGAAGACCTGGTGTTAGGCAGAATTCAGAAACAAAACCCAACTTGCATGGGAAATACTTCAGAGAATCAACACCTGGGATCTCATCTTATTGACAAGTTTAGACATGGCAAAAAAAAAAAATCAACAGAAGAGCTTCCAGTTACACTGCACTGGCAAGACCTACTGGTTCCAGCCCATGTGCAGCGTGGATGAGACTCTTTTCCAACCCCTTGGTCGCCCCCCACCATGCCGCAGCAACTACCCTACAACATCCACTGCGTAGGAATTTCTTCTGCATTCTGGAACCCTCAGACCCATTCCAAGCACTGGCCTGCCTTGGGAGTGTGTGGGAGTGCGCCCGGCTACCATGTGCCTGCAGGACAGACTGGTCTCCGACCAGGCGGAGCATGGGTGACACCCTCTTCAACATCTTGGGACACCCCCCATCACCCTGTAGTACCACACACACCCCAAATGCAGAGTAGAAATTTCTGTCGCTTTCTGGGATCCCCAGATCAAGTCCTAGCCCAGGCCAAGTGAGTGTGCAGGAGAGCTGCCTCTCTGGCCTACTCCAACTTGTACCTTCCAGACTCAGCTTAGGCCTGGCATACAGGCCTGGTGTGAAACCTTGAAGCTTCAATCCCTGCAGAGATTGTAGGGAACAGAAACACAAAGCTAGTCCAGGAGCAGAACATCTTGCCAGAGGGGCACAACAGATTCACCCCCAAAGGCAGCAACAGGAAGTAACAGAGCACAACAGCCAGACCCAAGCCAGGCACAGCTGGATAAATCCAATCTTTATAGTTTCAAACCTGAACTTCAGTAGGTTCTAAGACTATAACTACAACAACGGTCAGAAGACAATTATACACAAAATGACAATGAGAAGGAGCAAAATGCAATCTCAGAACCCAAGCATATCCATAACAAGTGCAGAGGATACTAATACTGAACAAATTGGGAATCACACAGCTGAAAGCAATGAATCAACGTCTTCTGAAATAAAGAAACAGCTTCAGAAAGGTGTAGAGGAATTCAGATTGGAAATGAAAAAAGAAATCCATGAATTAATAACATCTGTAGTAAAGAATCAAATGCAGAAACATATGGAGGAAAACCAATGCCGACACACAAAAATTGCAGAGGACACTAGCTCAGCTAAAATGCATGAATTAATAGTGTCAATAGTAAATAGGCAAAAGCAGAAAGTCATAGAGGAACTCAGAGCGGAAATCTTTTCTACTAGCTATTCTCAAATGTGTGAATTAATGGCATGGATAGTAAATAAGCAACACCAGAAAGTTATAGAGGAACTCAGATCAGAATTATTTTTTGAAATAAAAAAAAATTCTCAGAACTCATATTATCTGAAGTAAAGAATGAAATACAGAAATATAGGGAAGAAACCCAATACGAAAAAAACACTACAGTAAAATAATTTATAAATGATTCTAAAGAAGATATTGATAACAAAATATAGGAGATTAGAAAAATGATGGATTCCTTCAATGAGCAATACAGGAAAGAAATAGGTGGCATGAATCAGAGTCAAAGAGATACAGAGGAAATTAAAATCTGAAACACAAGCTTGCAAAACCATTTATTTGAAAGTGAAGACAGAGTTTCAGATCTTGAGGATGCTGGTGCAGATAGTGAAAAGATAAGAAAGAATCTCTTATGAACAACTAGGATGCAGGAAAAAAAATCCATCACCTGCAAGATGATGCAAAGATGAACAATGTG
>NDGM011174074.1:0-15774 GCA_002564305.1 Octomys mimax | reverse complement strand
GAGTCCCCCACAGCTCAACATAACAGCATGGCTTTGCTTCCTGTATTTCGTCTTCATACTTTGATTCTTACAAGTTTGAGGCCAGCCTGGACTACAGGGTGAGTTTAAGGCAAGGCTTAACTGCATAGTAAAACCCTGTCTCAAAAAGAAAAAAACAAGCAACCTAATGTCAAGAATCACTTGTATTTGTTTTTCTATAAATGTACTATTCCATTATTAGTATTTTTCTTTTAGTCCTTTAACTATTTCATTCCACTGTCTTTGTTGCATGTTTTTTGAGGAAAAGTACGATGTGATTCACAATCTTATTTCTCTAGGAGTAAGGTGCCTCCTACCACAACCCTTTTAATAAATTTCTTTGATTACTTATAGTTTGAATACAACAGGCTTACAGATTTTTTTTTTTTTGTATTTGTCTTACTTAGTGTTTTCTGAGTTTCCTAGACTCATGATTTGTAGTCGGTCATTAATTATAGAAAATTCTCAGCCATCCTGTACATTTTCTCCTGCTTCTTGCTTCTTCTCTTGGTACAGCTATTGCACACAAATCACTCTTTTTACAGTTGTCCTACAGGTCTTTGACATTCTGATCCATCTCTTTCTTTTGTATTTTAATCTGAGACATTTCTGTTGCCAAACCTTTGAGGTCCTTATTCTTTCTTTAGGGCTCTTGGGTCTGCGAGTGAGCCCATCACAGGTGGCCTTTACTTCTGCTACCGTGTTTTTGACATCTAACACTCTGGATTTTTTACTTTTAGTTCCCATATATCTGCTTCTGTGAATCCTGTGCTTACCTGGGGTCCACTTTTTCCCTTGGAGCCTTTTGCCATGTTCACTGTTATTTCAAGTTTTCAGCATGAGAATTGTGAGATCTCCGCTATAATTCAGTCTGGATCTTGCTTTGCTTCATCTCTTCAGGATGTGGTTTGTTGTTGATTGTCTGCCTGCTTTTTTGCCTTCTCATATGCCATATACATTTTTTTTCCTGAAAGCTAGATGTGATGTGTTGAATTACTTACTGAGGTAGAGAGGCCGTGAGTGTGAGCTTTAATATTTATCTGATAAATATATTGCTTGCTGTAGTAGTAGGTGTCAGACTAAAATTCTTTTAGGATTTCCTAGAGATTACTTAAATAGGGTCTGACTCTTTTTTCTTTTCTTTTTTTTCCAGTGCTGAGGATTGCACCCATGCTAGGCAAGCATTCTTTGTCACTGAGCTATATCTCCAGCCCTTTTTCTATTTTAAGACAAGATCTCAAGGGGCTGGAGAGATGGCTCAGTAGATTAAGTGCTTCCCTGGCAAGCGCAAGGGCTTGAGTTCAATCCCTGGTTCCGAAAAAAAAAAAAAAAAAAAACCTCACTAAGTTGCCCAGGCTAGTCTTGAACTTGTGATCTTTCAGGATTTCAGGTATGTGCCATCATGCCCAGTGGGGTCTTAACTCACAGTGCCCTTAGGTCTATGTTATGCAGGAGCTCTACCATTGAGATGGCAAGGTGTGGAGGTTAGAGTGTATTTTATACTACTGTGCTTACTCTGTTAGCCTTATGTGGGTATTTCTGTACTTTACATTGAGGTCTAAAAAAGGATGGAGTTGGCTACTTCCAGTTCCCAGCTTAGGCTCTTTTAGGCTCTCTGGTAAATAGTTTTCCATAAAGGCAGAGTCTGGATATGTTTCAAAATGATTATGGTTTCTTCCCTATGAGGGAAGTCGGAGGGTATTTTCCTCAGATTTTCACAGTGGGAATCTGGTAGGCATCCTGGACAAGAAACAGGGAAGTGTTATAGTTTTCTAGAGACTGGACACATGGAATTTTTAATTTTCAAGCTTGTCCACACTAATCTTTCAGCAGTTTTATTTTCAAGTGTTCATTCTTTTACTTGGCAGTTTTGGGGATTGAACCCAAGACCTCTAGGATGCTAGGCAGGAGCTCTACCACTGAACTACATGTCCAGCTTCGAGTGTTCAACCAACATGGCTCCAGCTAGCTGAGGCTCCAGATCCCTGCTTGCCTCTGTGGGTCTTGGGGCAGCAGTCCGTCCTGTGACCTCAGGTATCTGAAGAATCTTAAGAGGCATTCTTGATTTTCACTTTGTGCAGTTTTTTCTTTTAAGCTCTACACAGGCCTTATAGTTTTCTTATTGACTCATAGGAGTGCTATTTTTTTTTGGTACTGGAGATTGAACTCAGGACCTTGTGCTTGCCAGGCAGGCACTTAAGCCTGCTGAGCTATCTTCCCAGTACCTAGGAGTGCTTATCTAGGTGTAAAATTAGTCCTTTATCTTGCTACAGATCACGTTTTAAAATTTTTTTCATTCATCTTTTGAATTTGTACATCCTTCCATGAAGGTCACAGCAGATTTTGTGTGTGGTTGTTCAGTATTTATTGTATCTCTTTTAGACATTCTATGATACAATTAGAAAGGCCTTCATAACTCAGGTTATACAGGCTTTTCTCATTGTTTCTTTTAATATTTGTTATGATTTTACTTTTAGCATTTAAATGCTTGCTCTATTTGGGTTTTACCCTCAATTAAACTATGAAGAATAAATACTACTTACCTCTTCTAGTTGGCCATTCAGCTGTTTCAAAACCATTTTCTGAATAAGTTACATCCACCAGAGAGTGGACAATTATCTATTAAATTCCAATATGTATTTGGTTATATTTTTATAATATCTGTTCTGTTACTGCTTTATTATATATGCCAATATGAATTATTAATATTTAATATAAATTATTTTATTTATTGAAGATTTAAATGATTTAAAATTATTGTATGGCTAGTTATCTCATGTTTCTTGTCAATTTTTTATTTTTTTTTAATGTATTTAGTACAGGTACACAGGGTCTCACTACACAGATTGGACTTACAGTGATCCTTTCTGTTTTTCAGCCTCCCAAGTGCTGGGGTTACAGGTGCGTATCACCACGCCCAGTCTCACTTGCTGTCTCAGTGTGCCCCTGGGGGCAGTGGGCACAGCAGGCTGGGGATTGAACCCCTGGCCCCTGCATCTGCCTAAGCAGTCACTTTAATTCACTGAGCTATTTGGCTGGCCCTTTGTCAATTTTAACTTACTTTTTTTACATTATTTTCAGCAGTAAGAGGTCTACATTAAAGAATCTTGCTGATACTTTTATTGTGATTGTATAGCTTTTATGATACTCTAGGGAGGACTGAATTTTTCTAAAATTGGGTTTTTCTACCTAGGAGTATTATATGCCTTTTAATTTATTCAAGTTTTATTTTATATCTCTAAGGAAATTTAAAAATATTTCTTCAAATAGATCTTGCATATTTTTTGTTAGTTCTATGCCTAGAGCTCTTATCTCTCTTACTGTTTTCCCTTGTTGCAACTGGGGTCTTTTCCTTCATTACATCCTTTATCTTTTACTGATCCCAGAGAGACTGCAAAAGATAAGTAGTAGGGCTTGCCTTTGCTTAAAAGCATGGCTAATATATCAAAATGTGTCTCAAGACATGCGCCGCCAAGTTGCACCTGCAGTAATAAACCTGTAGAAACATTTTACATCTTTTATCCAGTGACTGTATATATATTCAGTGTAACTGTTTGTTGAGTATATATGGTTGGTATTTATTTCTGTATATTTATTTTGTGGAAATATTTTATTAAATTAAAGACATAGGCCTGTCATAGTACAAAGCATTGAGGTATAAGAGGAATATGAAGTCTAAGACCTTGGCCCTCACCCTTTTTAGTGCTGTGGCAATACTCCTGCTGCTTAATCATATAAGCCAGGTTCCTCATTTATAAGATGGAATAAATAATACTCACCTCACGAAGCTCGGTAATCCTTCATAGAGTCTGAAACACAGGAAAAAGCCAATAAATGCTGGCTGAAGGGGTTCTATCCTGTTACCAAGCTCAACTTCACCCATCGGGTCAGACTGGGAATAGATTTCAGTTTTTCCAAGCCACCTATTTTCCCTTCCACTCTTCCTAAGCAAAAGCCCATGAATAGACTGAAGGGTTATAAAGTGGGTTATCCTTAGGAGAAAGGAGTGGAAGGATTCCATGCTGGTTGGCCTTGATGGAGGTGTCCAAAGAAATTAAAGGGGACACAAGTTAATGAACAAAGCAGGGGAGGTGAATACAGCTTGTTCTTTTCAAGTGGCCACCTTAAATTTATAGAGGATTTTGTAGCTTGCAGGTCATTTTGTGTATGCATCTAAACCAATTTTAGATGGGGAGAAGACCCCCATCAAGGCCTGCAGTCACACAGGGAGTATGCTAGGGGTTGAATGACATGTTCCAGATCTGTGGACTCCTGTTTGGGTACTCATTCATTTTTATAGCCCTCTTGATATCACTTGTGATTTAATCCCATCTAGGTCTAAGTACTAACTTGGCAGCAGAAAAAACCGATAAAAATATAGAAAACACAGGAAAAAGGCAAGCATTTTGAGAAGAGATAGATGAGAGCACGGGGAATTGAGTCAATGATAGCATTGCTGAATATATGCAGAAATTCATAGGGGAACTATACTTGATCTTAGTCAAAAGGCCAAGTAGCAATCAGAGGGGGGTAACTATGTAAAGAAGAATCTACTAGAGGGTGTGTGGTGTGTTACCTGTTTTATGTGCACTTTTTCTCTTATTTCTAACATTAGTCTTCTGGGGCAGGGGTTCTTCAGCCAACTGTTCCGTGTGGATCTAGAAAGCAAGGCCACAGGCTCATTCCAGCTTGTGAGCACCGACACCTTCATGTGGCAACTCCGAGGTGGTCAGGGCAGTGCTGTGAAGGAAGCTTGAGGATGTCAGTTCCAGAGTGAGATGAACGCTGGAGAAAGGCATTGGGGTCAGTGGAGAAAGGAAGGACCCAGCCAGGCAAAGCTGCAAGCAGCTGGAATTGGGGATGCAGAGGACACGCGGGCTAGAGTAGCTGCAGTGGAAGAAACAGCCCGCAGGAGGAGGCTGCTTCTACCTGGAAAAGTGCTTCATCAGCTACTTTGTCCGCCCTCTCACTGCTGCATAGCTTTTAGAAAGCGACAGTCACTAAGCTGCAGGCTGCAGGATTCAGAAGCAGCAATGGTCTTTGCTCATTGGATGACAGTCTAAATTCGGACCTAAAGAATGTTCTTGGAGACAGCTGGTGGAAACAGTGCTAGCCATGTCCCAAGGGACAGTGTCCACATGCTGTTCCCCCTTTACCAAGCGTTCCCCATCTCCGTCTCTGCCTCGCTTCCCGCCTGTCTTCCATCAGTTTGTTTTAAAGTAACCCAGTCTGGTGCACTGTACCTAGCGGTCAGGAACATCCTTGTTTCACTGGGCGCTGCAGGCCACTTCAGTGGTTGAGAGCTACTCGAGTAGTTTATGAGAAGTGGCACTTCCTCCCGTGTCTTTTATCTGCCACCGGGTAGTTAACGTTCAAGCCGTTTCTGTACCACCGCGGAGGTGACTGCAGTAAAAACCGAGGGGCAGGGCCCTCCTCTAGAAACTCGTGAGCGAGACGCACTGAGCCGGTCCCCAACACCCAATGGGCCTGGACTGCGGCAAAGGGGTGTGGGAGTGGAAAAAGGGGAGGACCACCCGGCCCTTCTCTGCTTCCTCCGCACCCATGTGAAGCTCGCCCTGCACTCCGGAGGACAGAGGAAGGTCACACCAGGTCGCCAGCACCTCCTGCGCCCCCGAAATCTGCAAATTCATGGCTCCTTTCATCTCCGAGCGAAACCCTCCCGTCCCGAGTAGGGACTGGCTCCAGATCTTCACCTCCAGCCTTTAGCTGACTCGTAGGGCAGATCTGACATCTACCCAGTAAAAAGGCTCGGATTCGCTTCTTTCCCTCAGGGTTCTTATCTACGCTTTGGACTTTGCTTCGGACTCGTACGCGCTGCGTTCAAGTCTCAGCAACTTTCTCCATCTTGACCCGCGAGTCAGGGCATTTCTAAGACAATGTGAACAAAGAGCAGCAGACGAAGGAGCCAGGGCCTGCGGACAAGCTGCGGGGCGAGCGCTTTTGTGCCAGGGGCCCACGCACACACGGTGCTCCCCTCTGCGCTCTCTGGCTGCTCCGCGGGACAGCGAGTTTCTTTGTCCCTGCCTGCGGTTAGGCGCGAAGGCCGCTGGCTGCGAGCAAGGGCCAGAGCCCGGGACAGAGGCCGGGCTTCCATGGCAGGACCGATCAGGGACGTGCGTCCCCGTTCCAGTGTCTCTCGAGCGCCCCGCGTGCCCAGAGGGCTTCGGTCCTTTAGGGACACGCCGAGACTCGCCTCCCGCTGCCTGAGCCACAGCAGGGCTCGGGATGGCTCATCTCGTTCTCCTAGTGGGGTTTGCGGGGCAGAGGGAACCCACTGGAGTGTTCTCCTCATCCGGACTCCCCAGAGACGCGCGCACGTTCGGGGCGAGAGAAGAACTCAGGCACAGAGGCGGGTCTCTGGCGCCCCCCTACAGACCGCGCCGCAGCCCTGGCCTGGAGACGCGCAGCCCAACGCCAACGCCCCTAACAAAACCGAAACGCTGGCCACATCTGCAAATGCGCGCGCCCGCGCGCCTGTGTGTGTGTGTGTGTGTGTGTGTGAGTGGTGTGTCCGCGCGCGTGAATTGACATCCAGTTGCCTTACCTGCAAATAGTTTGCACTTCTGTGTATTTGCTGGAGAATGAAAGAGAAACTGCTATGCCCATCCAAACCCACCAAACCACCCCCTTCTCTTCAACTCTCTCAACTCATGTTGAGAGAGATCATGTAGTCCACGTGAAAAATCACTTCTCAGTTTCACTCTGAATCTGATCCTTGCAGCGAGCTGGGTACGAGGTGACCATCTTTTATTCCTCAGGCTAACTGGGAATCGCGGGAGACTTTGGCCTCTGGCCGCGCATCTCTTCTCCGCTTCTCCTTTGGAGAAGCTAGGGCTCCTCGGCTGTCTTCCCAGGAAGTTGCGCGCTCTGCCGCGCTGCGCCGGGTCTGCCGCAGAGCCAGCAGAGGGCACGGCGGGCGTTAGGACCGCGGGGAGCCGGGCGGCGCGGCGCTACCTTAAACCCAGCCCAATGCCGCCGCCTGCGCCACTCTGCGCGCGGCGGGGCTGCGCAGGAGGAGCGCTCGCCGGTGCCACGCTCCGGGCCGGCGCGGCGACACCTGTTCGCGGCAGCCCGGGCGCACGCGAGCTCCGGACGGCTTGCCTCGCCGCCGCCGCCAGCACACGGCCGGCTGGCCTCCTCCGAGCCTCAGGAGAATTCTGGACACTAGCTCTGGACGCCTAAAGTTTTTTCTTCTTTTTGTTTTATTATTATTGATTTTTTTTCTCCAGGGGGACTGGGAGGGAGAATCGGTCGCCGCCACCAACGTGAGATTTATTTTCCCTCTTTAAGGATTCATGCTGATGTCTGCAGAGTCGGTTAGAGAGTAAAAACAGCGCATGCCTTCCTGGAGTCAGGATCCGTAAATTCTGACGTAGCCCGTGCATCTTAAAAATCCCTATAATAACGCCTAGGCATTTAAGTGGCTATGGTCATTCTGATCTCAAAGCAAATGGAGAGACTACGGATATTTTTCCTCGTTACAGTCGGATGGGATGAAGACCTTGCCTGCTGAGCGCTGGGGATCAATCAATGCAGTTAATAGATAATGTTCGCCAATATGTCAGTGTGCGAGTATAAAGTGGTGGTTTCTTAGACTCTCAGTGGTTTGACCTTGAACCTCTGCCAGTGAAACAGCAGATTACTTTTATTTATGCATTGAATGGATTGAAGAAAAGAACCTTTTTTTCCCTCTCTCTGCGACTGCAGTACGGGAGGGGAGTTGGATATACCTCGCCTAATAGCTCCTGGGTTGACACCATCATTATTGTTTATTCTTGTGCTCCAAAAGCCGAGTCGTCTGATGGCTCCCTTAGGTGAAGTTGGGAACTATTTCGGTGTGCAGGATGCAGTACCGTTTGGGAATGTGCCCGTGTTGCCGGTGGACAGCCCGGTTTTGTTAAGTGACCACCTGGGTCAGTCTGAAGCAGGGGGGCTCCCCAGGGGACCCGCAGTCACGGACTTGGATCATTTAAAAGGGATTCTCAGGCGGAGGCAGCTCTACTGCAGGACTGGATTTCACTTAGAAATTTTCCCCAATGGTACTATCCAGGGAACCAGGAAAGACCACAGCCGATTCGGTAGGTATACCATTAACCCTGTGGTGTCCGCGTGAGGACATGTTCCGACTGTAACTATGCGAAGGTGGCGGTGGCTGGGCGGGGGATGCAGAAAGGTATCTATTTCTCCCCTTTCTAACAGTGTCTGAGGGGAAAAGAAAAGACAAGACAAGACAAGATCCTCCGGAATTGCAGATCTGCTGCTGGCATTAGAGCAAGTCTACATTGAAAGGCCTTAAAACAATTATATATATATATATATATATATATGGTTATGATTTATGAATATAGCACAAGTCCCTAGCTGTTTTGCATTATGTACGCGGTAGATGAGGTTTAGGAAGTTTCTTTTGAATGGACTGATTCCGCGAGCTTAAAGCTTTAATCATTAACTACTAAGAACTTAAAAATGCCTCCAGTTTCCTTAAGTCAGTGGATATCTTGTGATCAGATTAAGATTCCTCTGCCCCTTTTTCTTTTACTAAGTATTCTCTTGAATTGTAAATCAATCGTATTGTTTCTCTCGCCACCCCACCCCACTGCGGGTCCGAAAGCCCAGTAGGCAAAGATTGCTGACTGATGCCTCTGTTGGGAGATGGACTGAAATCAGGGTTGTGACTTTGAGAGCAGCGCTGGCAGAGATGTCCGGGGAAAATGATTTGGGAAGGGGCGGAACTCTGGTCAGGCGAGTTTGTCCTTCCAGCTATCAGGTTATAACCTCTGCGTTTAAATTTCCATAGTGTGCAGCCTGCGGGGGTGGGGGGTCTTGGTTGGCTGGCCAGCACTCCCTCTCCTTGTGTGTGTGCGCGCGCGTGCAAGATCTGCGAGCTAATTTTAAAGGGCATTCCGAGGATTTCATTTTCCAAGGAGGGTATTTGTGACTCAGCACCGAAGGCTGCAGACTGGAGGGTGGTGACTCTGCCCACTTCGATGCCTGCACACACGTGCCTGCTGGGGCACCCGCAGCCCTTGAGCTCGAAGTCAGCTAACACAGTCCCGAGTGGGGTGGAGACAATCTTGGTTTTCTCCCTTCTTGTTTTAAAAAAAGTGAGTTTGGGCAATCAGAGTATTGGAAGGAGTTAACTTACGAGTGAACCCACCTGACAATACTTAAAATAGGTCGTAAAACACAAAGTCCTGTAGTGCCTTTTCTTCCTCATGCGTTAACGCCAGATGTTGAACACAGTCTGACTGCACGTTTAGTTGGGGCTGTAGGTGATGCCAGAGGTGAGGTGGGCTCAGGTCTGGGGTGGGGTCAATTCCTCATACAGGAGGCCCAGGATTTTCTCCTTTTGCTTGCTTTTTCTTTCTTTCTTTTTCTTTCTTCTTCTTCTTCTTTTTTTCTTGGAGACAGGGTCTGACTATGTAATCCAGGCTGGCCTTGAACTTACTTTGTAGCCCGGGCTGGCCTCCGCCGCAGCGATCCTCCTGCCTCAGCCTGCCGAGTGGCTGGGATTACAGGCGTATGCCACTCGCCTGGCTCCTTTTGCTTACTCTTCAGCCTGAGTCCAAAGCTGAACCCAGTAAATTTCTCTACAGCTCTTGTCTTGCTGCTTACGGAAAAAAAGTTATAGCTCTTTCTTGGGCAATTATCCGGCTGAAGTACACGCGCCCCCTCCCCCGCCCCCCACCCTAGAAGCGAGGCTGCTCTGGCAGTTGCGAAGTCAACTGACTAAACTTTGCTGGAAGTGCCTTTCCATCTGGCCGCTTTAAGGGCGGCCGCCAGCCTAGCGTTCAACATCAGAACAACGGGCAGTGGGCAGCCTGGGTGGGCGGCGAGGCCACCTGCCGAGCTCGTGGGCTTCTGGGAAGCGGGGACGCGAACTGGATGCGCCCCGCAGCGTTCCGGGCCCTGGACTTGCGGCCGGCAGGTGCGGGTCAGTGGCCCCGCGGTGTACTTGGCTGGGCCCGGCCCGCTCCGCGCGGTCCTAAACGCGCTCGCTTTCTGGCTCCTTTTGCAGCGGGCTCCCGCGCGCCCTTTGGTGCTGCGGGGATCCCTCGGGCCGGGGTACACATGTTTGTAGTCGCGTGTAGGGACCCCGATCTTTTTTCTTCTTTTTTCTTTTTCTTTTTCTTTCTTTTTTTTTTTTTTGCCGGAGCTCAGCCCCTCCGCTTTCTCTTTGTGTGCGAATGTGGTCTGGCGTAGCCCGCAGCCGCCGCCCGGGCGGAGCGCGCCGGTTTGCTGCGTGAGGACTGCTAGAAGCGCGCGCTGCTACATGCGAGATGCCGGCCGCGACTGAAGACAAGCTGAGGTCGGACTGGAGCTCCGCCGCCGCGCCCCGGCCCCCTCCACTCTCACGGCAGCTTTCGGAGGGTCGGTGCGCGCCGCGGTATCCGGGAGGTGGGTCGGTGCCCCCGGCCGGGCGAGGCCGGAACCGCAGGGGAAGGGGTGGGGGTGGGGGCACAAAGGGCCGCGGAGGCGGGCGGAGGGGGCGGCGTGCTAACAATAGCGCGGGGCTGGGGCCGCAGGCCGGCGTTCCTGTCCCCGCCTCGGCGCCTGCCTTGCGCGCCCGGGGACCCGGTGCGCGCGGACTCGGCAGGGGCGCACAGCTGCAGGCGCGGCGGCGGGCCCCTGGCCAGCTGCATCGTGCGAATTTCCCGGCCGCATCCTCTAGTGCAGCGTGGCCCGGCCCAGGCGCGCGGAGATCACGGGGTGTGCCAGTTAGGACTGCTCCTTGCACCTTCACCTCACCGATGGTTTTCTTTCTTTCTTTCTTTCTTTCTTATGCAGTAACCTTTAGGATAGGACGTTTGGCACAAGCAGTCGAGTCATCAGAAATTCATTAACTCTGCCACCGAGGAGAGTAGGGTGCAAGGGTAGGGACCACGCGAGTGGGCAGAGCAGGAGAGGCGCGTCCTGGGGTCATTAGACAAGGACTGTAGGTACCGCAGTTGAACAGGTACCCTTGAACAAAACAGTTAGATCTCCTCACCCCTCCTCGGTCCTAGAGGTTGGAAGGTGTCGATAGAGGTTGGAGGAACGTGTCGCTAAGGAAGTGACATCTCCCTTCTAATTCGCTCTGCAATGTATGTCCCCGGCTGCGAGCTGGCAGGTCGGCCTGGTGCTGTGCGGGGGAAGGGCGCGCTGGCGTCGGCCGTGCCACTCACTCCTGCTGGCTGGAGCTGAGTGGGTGGCTTGCGCGATGGGGGTGGGGAGGATGGGAGGCAGCGGGAGGGTTATTTAAGTCTTTCATCAGATGCAGCGAGAAGCGGGCCCCCGGGGTGACAGCATTGCCGCGGTCTCCTGCTGCTGCCTCTGCGGCAGGTCCCAATATTAGCAACCTCTGCAGCGCCGTGCGCAGCGCGTGTGCGGAAAGCCTCTTTCCCCTGCCCGCCCGGCCCTGCCGGAGATGAGGCTGCTACAGTGACAGCGCTAGGACCCGGCGGCGCGGGCGGCGAAGGAGCGGTAGCTGTAGGGGCCGAGGGGCTGCGACGACAACGTCCGCGTCACACCTGGCACTAGGGCCGCGCCTCTGCCTCCTGCTCCTTCCCCGCTGCGCCTCCCGCCTCTCGCTCCTGCCTGCACCCTCAGCCTCAGAGTAGCCCTGGGTGGGGGCAGGGTGCTTTTACACCTTCATTAAAATAGAAGGTGTGTTTCTACCTGAAATGGAACAGCAGAAGGAAACGTGCTGGAAAGATGTTTTCTGCCGCCTCTGTGCAGCCGCAGGTGACTGCAGCTGCTGGCGAGCTTCGTTGGCACTGACCCAGCGCGCAGTGCAGGGGACGTGGGCGGTATAGCGCGACTCATGGCTCCTACAGGACCAGCAGCCTGCGGGGGCAGCTTAGGTGGGGTTTTGAGGGAGCCCTTTGTCTTTTTCCTGCAGTGTGGGGTGTGGAGGTGAGGTTGCGCTAGAGAAGAGCCGGGGATTCAGTCTGTGGGGCACAGGCGCACACGCGTGCGCGGGGTGGTGGTAGTGGGTCGGGGGGCGGGAAGTGTTCATATACTTATTTTCACTTTTAAAGCAGTCTGACCTTGCTTCATGGGAAAAGGGAGCAGAAAATCGACCGGGAGGTGGTAATGTGGAGTATTACAGCGGCCTGGGGCAGCCCAAGCAGGTCACCCTCTAGAATCTTATCTGAACCGGGATGAGCATCCAGACTAAGGTTGTCCACAGAGAGAGAGGCAGGTGTTAGGCCCAGATTCCACTACAGGGGAAAAACATGTTTTTTTTTAAATTTTTAAATAAAGGAACATTTAAAAATTTATTTCCAGAGTTTTGCACTTTAAAACGTTTGTGTTCTTGGTAGTGTATCTTGCTTATCAGTGCCTCGTCAGGGTAGGACTGCTTCTTTACAGTACTGTGTTTTTAGACTTGCTTCAGATTCTAGAAAGCTTGTGGGGTTCTCCTTCCATTTATTTGGTCATTTTCTAAGCAGACTCATGTTGCTGAGGCTGATGCAGACCCGGACCTCTGGATACAGACTGGCGGGNGGGGGGGCGTCGTGACCTTGGACTCTGGGCAAGGGCTCTCAGGGTGAGCTGAAGCTCTGCCAAGAAGGGGAAGGCAGTGACTTTTGACAACTCCATGATGTGCCTGTCTCTCTTAATTCTTATGGGTGCATATGAAATATTAAGATGCCTGTTTTAGTTTTTTCTAGGTATTGACAGGGTAGATGAAATGTACATGCATTCGGCTATTAATTCAGCAAACTGTTAGTAGGTGCTAGGAGGCTGGGCCAGCATGGGGTTAATGATCCTTTGGGCTGAGGGAGGGAATTCCCATGAGCCTTGGGACTGATCACTAACTGCTCTGGAGACCTGAGCGAGGGGGAGGCTCAATGTGGCCATTTTCTTGAGTTGGTATGAACATGGACCCGGTTTTTTCATTGACCCAGGATGATACAGTGCATCATCAAACCACATGAAGCCCAATAAACACATCCTGTTTTGGGACTGGAAATGACTGTAGTGACTGACCTTGTGTGTCCTGTGTGGCTCCTTCGTTGGTACACTTTCCTGTGGCTCTTCTGAGGTGGGGCTGCCTTGGTTGTATCCACTAAGAGGAGGGACAAGCCACTATGATATTCTGGTGGGAGGCATGATTTTGAATTTTGGGCACAACCCCATGGTTACCTTTTTTCTCTGTTCTTTCTTTCCCTTTGTCTCCCCTTAGTCATTAAAGGCTCAGGTGTCACTACTCTTGAGCTGACCCAAATCCTACACCTTCAGTCTGCATGGTGCTTACTTATGTTTGCAGGGTTAACTCAGGGCTGGCTGGCTGGAAGCACTTGCTGGGTACCAACTCTGGCCCCCACAAGGGCTTCACTGACCTGGTGGAGGTGGTGGAGTTCATTGTGGGCAAGATGGTACCAGGACTGATAAGGATTCCGGTCTGGCTGGGTGGGATCCTGCGAACGAGCAGGTTGCCAGGTCTCCCTGACCTCACAGTATTGGCGCTCCACTCCCTGGGTGTGGGAGAGGGCTGTGACTCACACTCTGGGTTCTGGCCCTTGCTCACTGAGGCGACCTGGTAAAAATCTGGGCTGTTCTTTGGAGGTCCATGTTGTCTAGGAGCTGCAGAGACACGGTGGGTGGTTTGAAGTGATGAAATCTTATTCACTGGGGGTCAGCAGATCATGCCATCCTGTGTAGACAGCTCCTCAGAGACTTATCTCAGGTATTTTGGGGGAAGTTGCCTCTGACTTGCCTTCCCCAGACTGAAGGACACTGCCCACACTCTGGATGTTGGTCTGCTTTTCTCCCCCTCACCATGCTGCCCTGCAGTTGTCTGGTTGCTTGCCCTTCCTGTTACAGAAGCCTCCTCTTGTCTGCAGTTTCAGTTACCTGTGCGCATTTGTAGCCTCAAAATATTAAGTGGAAAATTCCAGAAATAATTCATAAGTTTTAAGTAACTTCAATGAGAATATCTTGTAAATGTTATGTTTTATTAGTTATTGTTGTTTATCTCTCACTGTGCCCAATTTGTAAGTCAAGCTTTATCGTAGGTATGCATATATAGGAAAAATGTGTATATATAGGGCTTGGTGGAGGAAGGCATCCAAGGAATGTACCCCTCCCCCACACACAGATAAGGAGTTACTGTGTAAGTGGTGAGCAGCTTGACACTGTAGGGCATAGGTGGGGCTTATCCATCTTTAGATTCTCAATAAATGGTATGGTGCTTGGCTTATAGTAGTTGCTCAGTAATAAGTCTGTTGGATGAATGAATGAATGCCTTTGAATTTTAACTTTTTTTTTGGTGGTACTGGGTATTGAACTTGGGACCTTGTGCTTGCCTGGCAAGTGCTTACATCCCTGAGCTTTCTTCCCAGCATGAATTTTAGGTGTCTCAATACCAGGAAAGACCAACATAGACATCTTAATACTTTCCAAATTATGTGTGCAATAATTTCAGAACTTAACTATGTGAATATGGCATAGAAATCACAAACACATGAAAGAAAAAGGTAAAACCAAATGTAAGATGTGCATAACAGTTAAGGCAATAGGCCTAAAGTCTGACCGCTGGACAAGTTATATAAGCTTATGAAATACCAGTTTTCCCATTTGTACCCGAGGGATTATAACATTGTAATACCTAGGGTTGTCCTTAAGATTGAGTGAGAGAAAGCCTGTCATTTGGCGCAGACTAAATGCTTAAGTACAGTAGCTGTTAAGGTGATCATTATTGTTGTTGCTGTTATCCTTGCTGTTGTGCAATCAGCCTGTTAAGTGGTTTTGTGAAATCATGTTCTCTGGCAGGCCTGGTGGGCACTGCTGACCGGTACTCCTTAGTTCACACAACTGCCTCATGCTTAGGAAAAATGGAAAGATCATCGACTCCCCTCGTACAGGACACAAGTATCTTTTAGTTTCATGATCAAACTTCTTTTCACTGACTTGGTGAGTTCGATTGTTCAGACCTCAAAGGGGGCAGCATGTTTCCTGAATTTTACATTAAAATGAGAACAGGAGGTGAATTAACTCCTTCTGCTGGTATCAGGATGCGTGTGACTTAGATTGTGGTGTGCTTTTGACAGCTAAGAGAGTCAAGTGTGCCAGACTCCTATTTAATAATAGGCCACAGTTTTGAATCTCTGTTTCGAGACCTGAGTTAGGAATGGTAAAGTGAAATAAAATGATTGCATAAAAAAGGGAGTGCGTCTCACATGGAATGAATCTTGTGGAAATGCTGCTTCTTATCTTTCGGTTTGTTCTCTAAGTCATCAATTGGCGTGTTGTAGACACATCTTTCATGATACAGTCAAAGGTTAATAGAGTCAAATTGTAATTTGTCTTTATACTTTTCCAGATATTGTTTCATATTCTATTAAAATCAATACATTTGCATGTGTCGATAACTATTCTGGAAACCGTATGCATGAAATAATTTGTAAAATGTTATGCCTATAAAAGGATTGAGAATGCTTTTTTTTAAAAGAAGAAATAGCTCTTTTTTGGCATCACCTTGGAATAGCATTTCCTTCTGAGTTAATCCATTTCTTTATTAGATTTATGTAGTTCATGTCTTCATTTGATTATAGCACAGTCTATTTTGTGACAGTTGCAAAATTAACTGTTTAAAAATCCACATAAGTGCTTTTTTATTAGCCACATGAGACTGACTATAGAGCAGTGTTATGCTAAGGTTTTGCTAAACTCTTAAATTTAAGTAAATTTGTTCAGTGTTTGAAGATGTTTCTTAAAGGAGCTCAGTGTTGCGTATGCATTGTTACA
>NDGM011174048.1:0-11174 GCA_002564305.1 Octomys mimax | reverse complement strand
AAAAAAAAAAGAATCTTTCTCAATATGTGTGTGTGTGTGTGTGCGTGTGTGTGTGTGTATAAACCAACAAGTAAATTCTACAATTTATAGGGAAATGAGAAAGATTGAGACCATCAAGACAACTTTGAAACATAATGTTAAAACTGAAAGACATAGACTACCAGATATGAAGAGTTACTCTAAAGTTCTATGGTAGTAAAAATTAGAATAATGTAGTATTGGTGAAATAATAGGCAAGTAGATCAACAAAACAGAATATAATCTAAAAACATATAAGGTTACCTAATTAAAGATCAAAATGACTCAGCATTGCAGTGCCAAAAAGATGGTCCGTTTTTAAAAATGGTGCTGTGTCAATTGGTTATCCATATGGAAAAATAAAATTAATCTTGAGTTCTATCTTGCAGTATGCATCTATCAATTCCAGATGCTTTGTAGATATAAATGTCTAACAATTTAGCTTTTAAAAGAAGACAATAATATCATGACAAAGATTTCTTAAACAGATCATAAGAAGTACCAACTATAAAAGAAAAGAAAACACAGTACGGTGGATTAGGTGGAAGTACAGTAAGCCAATGAGATTAGGATGTTAGGCTAAAACAGTTATGGCAGATCTGTATCTTGATCAAGAGGCATATTTACTGGGAAGAATGAATTGCAAGACATATCCTTTGCACATCCCCCTTCCAAGTCCCTGGAAATCCGTTTGCTGTGTTAACATATTTTATAATTTGTGTGAATCATAGCCTTCATGAAGTCTGCCTCCATCCCAGGGCTTGCTGGCTGCAGTCCCTTTCCCACTCCATGTAGTTCTGTCCCACTGACCCTGGGCCCAGCCACTGCTTACTTGGAGCACTTAGCAGCCAGCACCAATCAAACTGAGTAAGACTCCACTGAGATCTGTCATATCTGTGATTCCTTTTGCCCAGGAACTGTCACTAGGTATCAGTAAACAGAAAAGAAGACTGCAGTGGAGAAAAGATTGGATATAGAAGGAAACAAACACTCTTTGACCAAACTTCAGTCAGGCTTTTCTGAGACCATTTGTTGGCTACATCCCACATTTGGACTTCCATGTCTTTGCAATTCCCATTTTTAGCAATACTGCTAAGTTAGCTTGGCAAGAATCCCTACCTTGGGGTCAGGGAGATTAGCTCAGTGGCATAAGTGCCTGCCTGAGTTTGATCCCTGATACATAAAAAAAGGGGGAAAAAAAAAGAATCCCTACCTTACCCGTAATCAAATTCCTTATTCCCCATACTTGACTTCTGATAACCCTGAGCTGCCTTTAGTCAGAATCCTATCAAATCGGTTTAACCAGAATCCCCTTGTCTCTATGGCTTTCTCTCAGTGTTCCTCCATCCACTGGCCCCTCTACATACTCCTTTACTATAACTCTCCACTCTGTTCTATGTCTTTTCTGCTCCTGTATTTGTTTTTTTTCTGAATGAGACTTTTCTCTACCACCTTAGCCAGTATTCAGCTGTGCTTCTCTGAGCTAAGATAGGATCTGATGCCAGCCTCAATTCTAGACATGCTTGGTTTGGTTGTGACAGACTCATGGCTGTTATAACAATCACCTTTGACTACAGTAACTTATATTACTATTAAACATATGTCTAATTAACTTTGATGACAGCCCTCAGATCAGCTGAGGTGCAAGCCCTATTCACAATCTTGCTGGATTCCTTGGTTAATCCAGTTGTAACTTTTAAAACTCAGAGAATTTTGCTTCCAAGCTTCTTAAGCAAACTGTGTTACTATGTTGTTACAGTTCCCACACTGTGCTGGAAGTGATTCATTTTCTCATTAACTGATGCTATTTATACTTTAGAAAAATGAGTTGGCATTTCTAAGAGTACCTGATAGAAAAGAAGTTTTTCTTTCTCTTCCTGTTATCTGAATCTCTTAAGTCATGCAGTACAACACAAAGGGAGCTAAAATATACTCATGCTTACAACCACATGGCATAAAGCGTACTTTTATTTCATTTTATTATTTTGTTTTTCTTTCCATAGGACCAAACAATTTCTCTAAACATGCAGAAATTTTATTCATAAATTCACAATGGTAGTTAGATACCCTTCATTGTGGAAATCCATAAAGAACTATTAAATACCTAAAACAAATGCTGCTGCTTCTTTCCCTTGAAGCTTGTTGTTTGATATTTTGATTGAAAACTTGGGTCAGATGTAAAGGAAGCACAGAACTACGTAATCACTCAGAAAACATTTTATTCACTTACCTCACAGCTCTACATAACAACTAGAAAAGATCAAGAGGACTAGGTGAAAGTATGACTGTGTTTTTAAAATCCATTTATGTAAGTAATTTGAGATGAAGAGCAAAAGTCACACATGTTGATATATAATTTACATTTAGGTATTTGTTGAAATTGGATTATGGAAGGATTGATGGTGGGGTTGGTTAATTTACATTTTATAATCAGTTGAGTTATTGGATACAACTGGGTTTATTAGTCATATAAGAACAGTAGCAGCTGGTTATGGTCACATACATCTATAATCCCAGCACTCAGGATACTGAGACAGAGGGATTTCTATGAGTTTAAGGCAAACTAGGCTACATAGTGAGTTCAAGGTCAGTCTGAACTACATAGTGAGACTGTCTCTCAATAACTTTCCCTGCCAATAGAACAGTATCATTGGTTTAACATCTGTTTGCTTTTTTTTTCATGAAAGAGGTAAGAAACAGAAAGTTAGCAAAAAGCATCACATTGATAAAAATAGGTTTTACAAAATACATTCACTTAACTCAAAAGAAATACATGCTTGCTCCTGCAAGGCTCTCTTAGAAGTTTGTTTTTATATATTCTAGTAAACTTAATGACTATTTCTCAACCCAAAGACTAGAAGAAGCCAAGAAGAAGGCCAAAGCAGAAAAAACACTGTTAAGGTGAGACACTAACATCTTAAAAAGGTAGAACCAATAATTCAACATAGAATTAGAAAAATAAACACAAAACAAATAAATAAAAAGACAAAAGAGCTCAGAACCATTATAATCCAGGTCATTTAGTATGAGGAAAATATTACATACTCCAATGTCTGCGTAACTATACTAGAGCAGGAATCAGTCATGACAATAATAATGACTTAGATTAATAAAGTAGTAAAGCGTTCTACTAAAATAAAATGTTCCATGACCAAAGAGAAGATTATGAGATTAAAGTACAATTAACAAGTTTCTTTACAACTTCTAGTAAACTTTTAGATGCTAAAACATGCTATGATTTCTAAAGAAAAAAATATGGTATACAATATTTCCTAAATCTCTTTGACCTGAAAACTTTGTCTTACTCAGTTTTGTTTTGGAAGTACCCTGTAAGACAAAGCTAACTGAAAATACATTCAGGGAAACACTGCACTAAATTTCCAGGAAAATAAACTATGTTGAGAACGTATTATGTCAAGAACAGAGAATACTTAAAATTGTTTTTCTTTCCTCTTTTCAATTTCTTATAAAATCATTATTATTGTCTCTTTTTTCTTTAAATGAATCTTACATGTTTATATCTGGTAATCTGAACAACTAATTTGGAGATAGCATTATGTAATATAGTGACCACTGTTGAATTCCTATTACTTTGTTTAGTGAAATCATGTATCATTTCTAATGCTGTTTTTTTTCCTATCATTATTTTGTATTCTTTAAAAATAAAAAAATTAAAAAGAGAAAAGAGATCATATATTTTATGAAGATTTCCATCCATGTGAGACATATTTGGCTATACAGCCCAAAGTTGTGTTCATCTCTTTTATACTGTAGTAACTGAAAAGTGAGGGCCCAGACAGGGATGATATTTCTATCTGTGCCACCTCACCCCACCACTTTGTAGTTTGTTATGACTATGTGTGTAATTAAATTGTAGCCAAAAGAAGGTTTTATTTACTAATGTGACACTCATCAAAATCCTTTGTGTTCTTTATTCCTCTGTTATGTGAAGGCCGATATTCAGAGCAACTTTCACAACTTCTTGATGAAAGAGACTCCTTCTGACTCAGCTGATGCATGACTACATATAACAGTGTACCCGGTATGGCATACACACACAGAACCACCTCCACTTGAACTGCAACTGCACTGGCTTATTGTTTGACCATAAAATACACTTTGATTATGTGAAGCCTGACTGGTATGGCAAGGTGAGGCTGATGTTTTAAATGGTAAACTGTGGTTAGATATGTGCCTTGGGTAGGGCATGGAACACAGCTTCCCTAGCTTCTTAAGCAATGCAGGACCTTATACTTCAACTTTGGAACATCATTAAAATTCATTTTCCAAGTTTCTGCCTTGAATAAAGATCACCCAAGACAGCCTACAGAAGATTCTGACAGGGTAATTCCTTTCAAGTGTTATTATCTTAGGAGCCTGCACTCACTGTATTGTCCAGAATCTCTCCCTCATCTTTTAGAAAGATCCTGATATTAGTTATTTGGAAAACTCAATTCATTCTGTCAAGGTGCCAGTTAAATTAACATTCCTGGAGATATGACTATTAGTTTTGTAGTTGTACAAGTCTTGATCTCTGGAAATTCTATTTGAGCATCACTTGAGTCAGCAAATGTTGTTTGGGTACCTACTATGTGACCAAAGCAGCAATCATCAAATATCAGACAGGACAAAAGATTTGAAAGTGTCATTCCTAGGTCGAGATGGGAAGCTAGCCAGATCCATCTTTAGTGCTGGCCCCAATGCATAGTGCCTTTAGCCTAACTCATGGTTCTTGTGCTTACTTTCTGACTTCAGTGACTCATAGAATAAATGTGTGGCCTTTCAAAATTGTGCCTACTGTTCCAGATCAATGATTCTACAAGTGTGATAGAAACCCAGAACATCTTATCAGCTGCAGCTAATTAGAAATTCAGGTTTTTCAGGTCACTCCCCTACTGAATCAGAGGTGCCAGGTGTAGCCCAATCTGTGTGGTACCAAATTCTCAGATGATTCTGTTCTATCTAAAATTGGAAGGCCATTGATCCAAACCACCCACATCTTCTCTTCCTTTCACTAGACTATAACCTCCTTCATCCAATTCCATCTTTTCTCTCTAGTAAACTGATCAATTTAATACCTTAACTGATGACAGTTAAAATATTGACTCTCTTAGTGAAAAGATATGTTGAAGACTACCCTTTTAGCACACAACTGAGAATTATACCCTATCTTGAGCAATCACCCTTATCTTTCTGACCTAGGAAATGCCAAAATCATCATTCCTGTCAGTTGGCTCACTACCAGTCATAGCCAAGGCCTGAATCTTTCCAACTCTAGGACACTTTGCTGAGGCTGGTGGGTTTTCAGCCTGATACTTCCCCATGGTGTCAGAAGGGACCACCTGGACTTCAAGGAGTGCCATGCCAAAGGAGTTGGGGTTCTGGTGAGACCTTCCCCGGGATGAGCCTTCTTCTCACCTGCCGACCAAGACACATGCTTTTATACAATAGCCACTATTGGTGTAATCAATAGAAATGTTCAAGTTTGAACTTAGATCATACTATTGCCCCCATTGTATAAAAAGATTTTTAAAAGTAAAAAAATAAAGTAATTAAATAGAAGAGAACCACAACTTGGAACTGTTTCTCCTGCTTTGACATAAATGGCTTCACTTCTGGTATTTTAAAGTGGGTAAATCTCACTGTCAGCAGCAATAGTTTATGAAAATATCAGCATAGTGAACCTTAAAGCAAGCTTTTCAGACCTGTGTCTAATAGCTCAGCCTCTCTCCTAGCCTTTACATGGCTTGAAGTTATAGGTAGTACAAATTCAGGCCCATACATTATATAGGCAGTATTTCAGTTATAAGTCAACAAATCAAAACTATTAAAAGTTTTCTCGTACCTTGAAGGCATGCTTTCATAGCATTTGGAAAAACAGTTTTAAATTGAGTATCCTTAGATTCTCCAGCAGCCTGCACTGCCACTTGACAGTGGGAGGTAAAATTATTCCAAATTGAGTCCTTTTCTTCCCGTACTGTCTCCAGACCACACCAAAAGTGTCTCACATGCTTCTGGGCTGGTTCAGCAAGGTAACAGCTTTATCCTCAAAGCCCTAAAAAGAGCTGATCTCAACCCTGGGCCTGGGTGTAGCATCTTACTTTGCCCTTCTTTATTTTTGGAGATAAGTATAATGGAGTGGCAAGATTATAAGGGAAAAAAAACAGGAATGCGGAATCAAAGCTTTCATGAAAGTTTTTTTTTTTTCTGTATCCAAAAATAAATTCTTTCTCTTACCCACCTTTTAAATTGAAGGCTATTATAAAGACTTACTAAGTATTTATGAAATTCAGAAGAGGGAAAAGAGTACATATATTGCACAAAATCCAAGAGAAGTGTTTCATGTTGAGGAACAATTACAGTGTGTGCTTATATCTACTAAGAAAACCATAAAGGATTCCCAGAAGACTAATCCTAAAAGTTAGTCACTATTAATCCCACTTGAAGCCTTTCTCACAGCTGTACTTGTTTCTCTGCTAAAAACTCCCAAGGGTTCCAGCCTCGCTGTTGCTGTGGAGACTGCTGCAACCACTTTCTTATTTCAGCTAAAAAACATATCCAGGTTGTCAGCCTGCACCCCCAGCTGTGTTTGCCTGAGAACATTAAGGTCACTGACATTGTCATCTCAAAGCATGTCATCAATCGAACATGCTGCAGTAAGAAAACGTTGAGACAAAGCTGTTGTCTAGGCTGGGAGCCAGTCAGGGTCTCAGGGGATGATAGTGTCCTTGGTCATCTCATTTAGAGTCTAGTCTTCAACTTTACAGCCAGAAAGTCAGATCTGTTGGTATACTTAGAAACAACTGGATGCTGAAATGCTAATGAACAATCAAACTCACACAAAATATATAAGCTAGAGTGTTATTAATTTTCATTTAAAACTATAATAAAGAGTACTGGATCTCCCATGCCCATTGGCCAGGAAACATCTATAAAACCATATTCAAATGAGAAGCTTGCTCAGTTATCTGAGAATGAAAATCAGGGGGAAAGGGAAACCATTTTGGTGGTTTTTATCATGAAAACCCTATGTTCCACACTTCTACCATTTCCTAAAATCTTTGCAATGAATTTTCCCTTGTAAACCATCTTGTTTTAAACAGGGAAAAAGCCAACTAACTTACTTTTACTATTAATTCTGATATGTCAACTTCATTAGATAAAGAAATATCTATCAGATTAGTAGAGCACATTCATGGGTATGTCTGGGTGGGTCATTGATGTATGAATTTGGATCCAATTGTAGTGATAGGTGTTTTAGAAGAAAAAAATTTAATAGAGCTTTCATTAGATCTTCCAGCTCTTCCTGACTAGGAGTAAAACTAAGTTTTAATAGATACATTCCTTTTATAAATAGTCAAAAACAGGGATGAGAGAAAAAGAGAAGAACCAGAAAAGGGATGCCAAATGACCTTGGGACCCACACCAAGAGACCAGAAAAGAGCTGAAAGACAGCACAAGCCAAGTGCACAAATGATAGCCAACAGAATATAAAGAAAATAAAGGGGTGGAGGCGGACTAAATTTAAGGCAGTATGTATTCATACCTATGTACCATTCATTATATACATATGTATAGGTATATTCACTCTAGAGTCATGAGGTTATTCACTCCAGGATCATCATTACTAACACTAAACTAATCATGAAGAAGTACCCCTTGCCAACTAGCTGCACACTGTAAAGCTAAGGCCTTACAAGGTAGGTCAAATAGACAAAACAAAGCTGTCATTGGAATAAATTACATTAGACAGAGGTGCCCAGAAGCCAGTCCACCCATGGCAAATTCCAGGTGGAGGAGGTGAGGTCACTGATACCCCCCATAAAAGCAGCTGGGAATAAAGGGCCCATGGTTCCTCCATCTTTCTGGAACCCTATACCCTGATTCCTTCTCAACATGGTAGCTATCTGTGCTCTCCTTTCCCCCACTCTCTTTTCCTCTTTACAAATAGAATAGCTTTCTTTTGTTAAACTTTATCCCTCTAAATATTTACTGGGACTGAGTTTCTAATCCCAGTGGGCTGCTTGGATAGCAGAGTAGCAGTGCTCATTCTCCTGATGCAACATCTTTGGTTCCTGACCAGGAGCTAGGAATGACACTAACAATGATCCCAAGCTGGCACTGTTCCCTTGCTTTGCTTCCTAGATGCCATGAACTAAGCGACTTAGTTCTACTACTTCTCTGCCATAATGTTCCTGCTTTGAAGACAGTTAACCATGCACTGAACCCCTCAAACCCTGAACCAAATTAAATGGCTTCTCCTTTATGTTGTGATTGTCTAGTATTGTATCTCAGCAACAAAACCCTGACTACTGCACTCATCTACATACTCATGCAGAGCAACAGGGTCATCCTCTTCTAAATTAACAGCTTGCATGCTTTAGTTTAGCTTCAGGTATCCCCTAGATTTTCCCCTGTTATAAATCATTGCTTAGGATGTGTAAGCTCTATAGGCGGTTGGTTGTCACACTGGCTTTTCCTAATGTAGCCTGATGTTCAGTTTGGGGGAAGCCTGTATTCACATACACAAACAGACCAATGTTTCAAATTTTAGGAGGAAAAACAAGAAGATATTGTTTAAAAGAAGTATGATATGTGATATTTGGTGATTTTATTTTTAATATTCTGTCCTATTGTAATATGTTCTCAAAGATGAAAGGTATGCATCATTTGTACTACTTGAATCCTAATGTTACCCTCAATATTCCCTCTTCTTAGCATATTGGTCTTGTCTAACCCTCTCCCCTTGAATATGAGCTGAGCCAGTGAACTGATATGATTGTCAAACCTTTGATTAGATCCTTAATCAGTTGACTCTGAGTTAATTAAAGAAAATTATTCTGGTTGGACCATCTTAATTTTTTTGTGATCTCTTTAAAATAAGGTAAAATAGCAGAGAAATTCTTTATCTCTATCTTGCAAGACAGCAATCATGCTGTGAACTGCCTTTGGTGAAAACCGTGTGATATTGCATTATTCCAACTTCCAAACATCTTATTCCATCTGTCCATTCTTATACTCTATGTGACACAAGAAAAACAACATAACTATCATGGTGTAACACTAAATTCATGATTCTTCTGGAATGTATATATATTTTAATGCTGGAGACTGAATTTTGTCACATGTATGTTGGGCAGTCTACCACTGAAGGAGATAGACATCATCATATCTCCTTCCAACATTATATATTATCGTATTTCCATTCAAAACTACAAGATAGTAGCTCAAGCAACACTATAGGGTTGTGTGTTTATGAAACTCTAGTTAAGATAACATTCCATAAAAGGTTTTCCTAACTAGGATTGTCCCTCTTGACAAATAAAATTTGTTCAGAGATAAGTAATGTCCTGAAGAAAGAGTATTTCTAGGTTAATGACTAAAGCCACTTGCAGAAATGAGAGTAAGATATTATTTTACTTTAAGTATTTGTGTGTGTGTTTCCTTTTTTTTTTTGAGACAGCAACTCACTATGACGTTCAAGCTGACCTTGAATTCATAATGTAGCTCAGATTGGCCTTAAACTTAAAATCACAGCTATCCTCTTGCTTTGGTCTCCTGAGTGCTGAAATTACAGGCATGGGCCACTGTACTTGGCCTTGTAAGTGTATATCTTTGTAACAAAGACAAGGGAGGAAATTCTGATATAGATCCAGTTCTCCCAGGTCTTAGTTAATTTTACTCCACATTAGGTCCCTCTTGTTCTATTCACAGAGACTCCCATGTCTTTAATTTATGCCATCTTATAGTAAGAGTGCCCACATCTTATTTCTGAGATCATGCTGTTAAATGTTTGATCTTTGCTCTTGTAATTGGCAAAGATACTAGCTTTCAGTGCCTAATCTTTGTCAATTGATTTTGGGGAACTTAGTTTTCCATCACTATGCTTTATAAAATACTGATTGCCTTTGCCTGTATGTAGAAAACTTAAGAACCTCTTCTGTTTCCCTAGGAGAACTAAGGTAACATAGTCAATCCAGGAGGAATATAAATGCTAACTTTCCTGTTCCCTTCCCTATATGAAAACTCATGAGAAAGAAAATCATAACTGAGACTTTGATCTTATGAAAAAATTATACTGCAAGGAGTAGATATGTGCTTATGGGTTGTGAAGGAATCTAGCAGTTCCTACTGTGGCATAAGAAATACACAAAGCAGAGGGCATGATAGGAAATGTGGTAAAGAGGAATTCAGCTGAAGCAGAAATTTTGATTCAAACATAACTTTAAATGTAAAACTTTAAGAATCATGATATTCCAGGGCTGATAGACTACTACTGTAAAAGTAGAATAAGAGCTTGAACCATTTTTTAAACTGTTGTACTGAAATAGATGTATTGCTAATGCTGGCAGATTTAGGAACTCCAAATGTTTGGCATCTTCTGAAACAGAAAGACCCACTGTGTGATGTCATCTCTCCTCACCTCTTTCATATCATCACCAATGGCTGTATTTCCCTTGCAGGAATTAATACAAATATCAAAAGGAGGAAAAAATGCACTTCTTTTTGTAGAAAAAAAAGATAGTTCTTGCTAAGAACACCAACTGAAGACAAAATCTTGGTATAGAGGCAAGGACACAGTAACCCTAGTTTTATGCCACTATTGGGTATGCTTCTAACCACATAAAATAACAGCAGCTCTCATGTTTAGAATCCATCATTGAATTGTTGCAGATCTAACCAATCATCATCCAAGTTAGCATTCTAAAAAGGATGTTGCTGACTGGAATTGTTAGAACTCATCAGACTGATAACAAGCAGTTCCTTTGAACACAGTGAAGAAAAAGTCCCATAAATCCTAGCCTGATATTTCATGCCAGACATTTGTTCATTTCTTTATAGACATTTTTATTTCATACTTTTAAATTTATTTTTATTTTTTATTTTTAAATTTATTTTTATTTTTTAAGGAGAATAAAAATAGTAAAAAACATTTTTTTTTGTATTTTAGGGAAGTTTCCACAGGGTGTTTGGGGTCTCACTACTAGATCAGACTCATAGTGATCCGCCTGCTTACAGCCTCCCAAGAGCTGGGATTACAGGTGTGCACCACCACACCCAGTCTCTAAAAAACAATTTCTAAAGATTCAGAATTAAAAATATGCTCTGTAACTCTGTACTATTAGTATTAGAACTAAGTTTCTCAATGCAGCAAA
>NDGM011174032.1:0-13248 GCA_002564305.1 Octomys mimax | reverse complement strand
CATTTTCTGTTGACTTTATATTACTTCTTTCCTGTCTTTTATACACACATACACACACATATACCAAAATAAAAAACATGTGTATAACCCCCCCCCAAAAAATGGGTAATCGTCAGCAACATAACCCATTGAAATGTTAAACTCAGCAACTATCTGTGAAACGTAAGAACTATGTATTATTTGTCTTGATGAAGGAATAAAGTATGCTAATCAATCAAAAAAAAGAAGAAAATTAAAATATAATCTCAAGACCAAAACATAATGGAGTCAATTTTGAGTCTTTTACGAACCTCAAGTAAAACACCACTAGGAAGTGAGTATTTAACATCCAAAGGCAGTATGCTTATAACTCATGAATGGGATAATTAGATGTTCACTATAGAAATTTTAACCAGCATGGTGACTCAGTCCCAGCAGTAAGATTTCAATAATTTAAACCCTGCTAATGCACATAAGAACTGAGCTAAACTCTACATTTGTATTCTCAATAGGGCATTAAATGTGAATAAGGATGTAGGTAGGTTGTTTGATTTATCAAAAAAACAAAGTACTCCTTAGCAAAACCATTTACATTCAATATACTAATTATAGCAAAAATAGAAAATTGTGTTCATCTATATATATATATATATTTTAAAGTACAAATTAGTATAGATTATACGTCTTCATTTTATTTTTATTTATTTTTCTGTATTTAAGGCAGAGTGTACAGGGTCTTACTACGTAGATTGGACTCATAGTGATTCTCCTATTTCAGCCTCCCAAGTCCTGGGATCACAGGCATGTGCCACCACACCCAGTCTCTACTTCTTTATTTTAATTCAGTGAATTCTACATCAGTTTAGGCAGATACTTCTTCCAGCTAAGGCCCACATGAAAGCATCAATTGTGCAGCATGGGTTGTGTTAAGACAAATGATGTTTCCATTATGCATACCGCTTCTCCATCCAAACTGCTTCTCAGGCTAACATGCCGCAGGACTAGGCTCTGCTTTCCAGCACCTCTTTGAAGACAACTTCTAAAAAGCGTGACGTGTGGCCACTGTCAGGCTCCCACCTGAAATCAGGTCCCAAGACACCTACCACTACTTTTAACCAGCTTTGCGAGTTTTCTATTCGTTAGTGATCTCCTCAGCTCCCCTTGTGTGCTACAGGCATCATCCACAAGCAGGCATTTATCCTTGTCGTAAATCCGCTGTGCGCTTTGGTCTGCTCCGTGTGATGCTATCTGCGACATGCAAAGGCGTCCTCATGCACACCGCACTCAGCGAGAGGGCCTATCTGAGCTGAGCTCTGGGACTAGCTGCCCATCCATCCATGGAGGCTGCTTGGTGCTTCCCCAGGGTCTGTCATACTGCCTGAGCCAGGTGGGCATGTGCCCAAAGAGCAGTGTGCTACGGGAAGGACAAGAGGCACCCTCCATCCTCCTGAAAAGGACAGGGAGCATCCTGAGCATTTCCCCAAATAAGGGGCCAGCCCTGGTGAGTGGGTCTCTTCTCATGACAGACCACTAGGATCATACTGTGAACAAGACCACAGGGAGATAACATCACTGATGACAAACTCGGCGAGGCCCTCCTTCACATCCTGTGGGATGGCTGTTATTTAAAAAATAATCGACAATACCCAACAGGGGGAGATGTGGAGAAATGGGGCCCTTGCACATTGCTGATGGAATGGAAAATGGTGCAGCCCCTGAAGAAGTGGTATGGGGAGTGCTTAGTAGCTAAACATTGATATGTAAGACGACATTTCCACTTCTGGGGACAACCACAAGAAACTGTAAGTAAAGACCTCAATGAAAGAAAGAAAAAAAAAGTCTTGGCATGGTGGTGCATACCTGTAATCCCAGCACTCAGGAGGCTGAGGCAGAATTGTTGTGAGCATTGAGTTCAAGACCAGCCTGGGCTACAAAGTGAGCTCAAGGCCAGCTTGAGCTGCATAGCAAGAACCTGTCTCAGAAAGACCAAAAGAAGAGGCTCTCATAAATGATTGTATTCCAATCTTTACAGTTCTGTTATACACAGCCAAGTGCCCAACAACAGATAATTGGAGAAATAAAATATGGTATATCCATAAAATTGAATATTATTTGCTGTGTAAAGGAATGAAATTCTGGCACGCGCCTGAATGTGTGTAAGTCTGAACTTCTTTCACTAAGTAGAAATAGTCTGACGTAAAAGGACAAATGCAGCATAATTCCACTTAAGTGAGGTATTTTGGTGTCTGAGTAGCCAAGAGCATCGAGACAAAGTCGACGGTGTTTTCCTGAGACTGGAGGGAAGGAAGAATGAGTAGTTCCTGTTTAATAGGTACAGAGTTTTAGTTTAAAATGAAGAAACGCTCTGGAGATAAAATAGTTAAAGTGGTAAATTTTATCTTAGGTATATTTTACAAAAATTCGAGAAAATATAAAGAGCAAATGTGGACTTCAGCAAGAGTTGTTCCTTTATACAAGGGAAGCCTGCTTCAAGATGCCCTTTACCTATTCCTTAAAAAGTCAAACTTGCCCTTCATTTTTATTGGTTGAAAAACCCTCCAATGAGTGTGCTGGATGGAGTTTTATCATAAAATCAGCTAAGAATGGTTAGGAATTCAGAACATCAAAGAAAATATGATTTCATGGGCAAACAAGATTTGTTTTGTTCTGTTATGACATTTCAGCCCTTCCTGGACGTTTGGCCAAGGCCAAGTGTTGGGGCATCGCCCACATCACTTGTTTCCCCTGAGGACAGTGGAACATAGAGGGACACCTGGAGGACCTGATCCTGTGCCGAGGCCAGGTAGGGCAGGACCGCTGCCAGGAACTCCAAGCAGGAGCAAGCAGGGGACGAGACTGTGCCAGGACCAATGAAGGTGTGCAGTACCTGGCGCAGTCCAGGCTCTTTAAGTGACACCCTGGGTGAGGCGTGTCCTTCTTGAACTGCTATGTGCCCCGCCTTCCTGTGTTTTAAAAAGGCCAGCCCAGTTGGTATTTGTCAAACCAACTCAGAGGCCAATTTGTTTTTATCATCATTTTCTAAGAATAGTTAATCATGTATAACACTATAGGAAAAAACAAAATGTGGTACACAATCTGTGATCAGAACATATGGTGAATATTTTAAAAATTCATTACAATCAAAGACACATTTCTATCAATCTCCTCCTCCAAATACTCACCCTCCCATAGAAGTCACTTATCCCATCATTCTTGCCACTTTCTGGAGCAGTTCTGGAAGTCTTCTTTCATGAACGTCTTTAGCTATGCTACTTCAGTGTCCTAAGTTGATCTGAAACGTTTACCATCATGCTCTTCTGACTTGGGGAACAGCCAGAAGTGCTTGAGTGGCAGACCTAGCGAATGAGATGGCTGAGGACACACTACACAATGTCTGTAGAGCCTGCCTTTTCACTGAGTGGTATTTGGCAGTGGCATTGATTGTGTTTTTCCCTCACACCATGTAAAGATACTTGTATATACACAGTGCAATATTATTCAGCCATGAAAACAATGAACTTTTGTTGTTTGCAGAGAAGTGATTGAACCTGGAGATCATTGTTTGTAGAGGAGCTGGAGACTCAGAACGAAAGATAGTGTGTTCTGTCTAATATGTGGACTCTAAAAAGATTACAAAAACGTCGAAGGGAGACCATTATTAGACAAGAGGAACAAACTAAGGGGGAAAGTGTGAGGGCAGATAGTGGGGTAATGAATATGATAAAAATATATCATATACATAGAAGAGACTCAAAAATGTGAAACTAAGGGAGATAGTGGGGCAAAGGGCCCATGGGGGAATGATTAAAATATGTGCACATACAACGCTGCCAGAATGAAATCCATGAACCTGTATAACCCATTTGCACTAATTTTTAGAATGTGGAAAACTAATTAAACCAAAAAAACCCTCCTGTCATTGGAAACCTCTGTAGAGGCATGAAAAAGAGAAAGCTTTCAAGTCAGAGGATTCATTTATTTTATGCCGAAAACTGTAAGGTGTCGCCTAACACACACGTGAGCATGTTTCACGTTGTTTGAAGAGCACGGAGCTGTAATCTCGCGATGAAGAAACACAGGCCCATTTGGACTGTCATAGACTTCTCTATGGATGTTTGAGTAATTGAGGCATATAATCTTTACATTGTCATGTTTGGGCAGAGAAAAGTAAGGGACATAAAAATACACTCATTGTCATGGCAGGCTTCTTGGAAGATGGTCCCTGTTGAGACTCATTTTGGATAAGTAATATTGCTGTCCTTCACGGAGTGGTTTTTCAGGTCTTCTTTCTTTTCTTTTTTAAATATATTGTAGTACAGGGACTACAGGGTCTCACTACACAGATGGGACTTGCAGTGATTCTCCTGTTTTCAGCCTCCCAAGCGCTGGGATTACAGGTGCACACCACCATGCCTCATCTCAGTCACTGTCTCAGCGCACCCCGGGGGTGGGGCCAGCATGGCATGGGGACTGGATCTTTGTCCCTGTGCCTGTCTAAGCAGGCGCTTTAGTCCGCTGAGCTACCTGGCGGGCCCTTTTCAGGTTTTCATTAAAGGCTTCAGCAAAATGAAGTGAATTTTTATCCTATGACTCACAGTCTTTAAAAAGTAAAGAAGTACACTGGTTCTGTGTTGTCTAGTCCTTCCTTTAAATAATACTTTGGGCAATAGTGACCGAGAGGGCAAGTTTAAGTGCAAGCCACTGGAACGAGGTTCACTGTTCTTAAAGTTGTCTTTATTGTACAGCTCTTCTTCTGGAACCTCGAAAACCTACAGAGAATTTGCTAGGCTAGCTACTACGAGGTCTTCCATTTATGGCAATAGTGTTGATCCGTTACTCTGGACAACCAGCCCTCTGCAACAATTTGCAATGTGCATTAAGATTTCAAAAATCACTGAAAATGTATCATCAGGCTGTCAATGAAAAAGGGAATCCACAGGGGCCAAGTGCGAAGTGAGAGCAGGAGGGATGCAGAGAGGAGAACGAGGGCTCACATTGCTGGCTCAGGCTCTGAGCTCCAGCAGCTCGAAGCTTCTCCGTAAGCTGCAGGGAAGTAGACAGGGGCCACCCAGACTGAGCATCTGATAGAAGACTCTATGGACAGTCTGAGACACCACAGGACTTCCCTTCCTGTAAGGGTCAACCAGGCATAAACCTGCCTGCTAGACAGGAGCCACAGGGAAAATGCTGCTACCAGCATTGCTGAGGCAGAAGGGGCACAGAGATGAGTCAAGAGCTGACCTTTCCATACATTTGCTGCCCAGATGCATCCTATGTGTGTTGTCCTCCAACTTCAAGCCAAAAATTTGTTTTAAAGTGTTATGGGACTGGCCATGACCCCAGTAGGATAGAAGAAACCAACATAAATATTTGACAGATAGACTAGAAAGCAATACCTATCCATTCTCAAGGACTTACTGTGAACAAGTGTGAAGGTCACATACACACACACCACAAAGAAATAACCTACCATGTGCAGGAGTCGGTAGAAGTCCTGCACGGTGATGCACACCGCAATCCCAGGGGAAGCAGGAGGACCACAGGCTGGACCCCAGCAGGGACAATTTAGCAACCCAATGAGACCCTGCCTCAAATACAAAAAGAAAAAAAAAAAAGAGAGAGAAAATTAAAGGGCTGATGATGTAGTTCAAAGCAAAGGCCCTGGATTCCATCCCTAGCACTCAAAAATAAAAATAGTCAGTAGAAACAATACAAGCACAAGCTACTCCCCAGTAATTTAAGTTATTGGGTACAGACTGAGAATGAAGAACAGCTTAATTATTTCAAGATATAAAAAGAGATTGAGTGTATGAGCAAGAGAACAAAACAGGTAAAGGAAAGAAATGTTTTTTTCACTCTTAAAACATAATTAAAATGTGGGACGGCCTAACAACTCAGCAGACTAAGGCACCTGCTTAGGGAGAGTGCAGCGGCCCAGGTTCAATCCCCAGTCTGCTGTGCTGGCCCCCATCCCCGGTGCCCACAGAGATGGCGATAGAGACTGGGCTTGGTGGTATGTGCCTGTAATCCCAGCCGTTGGGAACATGAAAACAGGAGCGTCACTACAAGTCTGAGCTGTGTAGTGAGACCATGTAGTCCCTGTAGACCCTGTTATAAATACAGGAAAAAATAAAATGTCAAGCTAGGGGCCAGGGAGATAGCTCAGTAGAATAAGCACCTGCCTGGCAAACTCAAGGGCCTGAGTTCAATCTCCGGTTCCACCACCCACACACACACAAAAGTGAAGTTAAAGGTCTTAGTAACTCAAATCAAACCCAGTTTAAGAAAAAAAGCAGTCACATTAAAGATTGAAGTTACTCAAAATGCAGAAGGGAAAACAAAGAAATGCAATATATAACTGGTTAATGAATGTCCTAGAAACTAAAATAAGATTTCATTTCTCTACTTGCTATTTGTTGATAGAAAAAAAGAAAAGAATAAAGAAGAGGGATATTTGAAGAGGATGGTCTTCAAGATTATTGCAAGATACCAATCTTCCAATTCCAAAGCATCATGGGAGGAGTACATTGGATCTGAGTAGTTCTCTGTTTAAAATTAATAACCATTCATTGAGTGTACGCTGTGTACCAGACATTGTAGCAGTATGTACCATACGAGTGACTTCACTTTTGGTCTGCAAAAATGTGTTCTTACTTTTGTAAAACTCAGTGCAGTGTTCTGTCTCCAGCCCTTCTTCTCTATCCACTACCAGTACTTAACCCGTTGTTTGCACATGAGCTCAGTCCATTCAAGTGACTTTTTCGGTCAATGTAAAGCATAACTGGGTTTCTTTCAGGGTGAAATCGCCTTCTTCTCTTTCTCCAGCCCTTCTCCCTGAGGCTTCCTGAGCTAAATCCGCCAATGCCTAGGCTTTGGTATTTTTCAAAAGCACCTGGTGGCCCATTAGAATTAAAGTCTACAAAGAGGAGATGCTGATCAGAGGAATCAAACTTCCCAGGAAAATGAGGTTTTAATTCCTGCTCTGTGACTCTGGCACAGTGTTAGAGGTCAGGCAGGGGCTCAGAATCCACCGTGCCAGGCCTCCAAAGCTAGATGCTCATCATTCTACTCGATGATGTTCTGTGGGTTCGCCCAAGCAATTGCTTCATTTTCATATTTCACAAAAGCTCTCAGAAAAGACAAATTTTCAAAAACAAAATCTCTTCCTCCACACAAAACCCTTTCACAGAAGTAAGGCTTTTGCTTGAGCTCTATAACACTGCACTTCTGAGCTTTGCCCTGAATTCTTACAAAACCAAGATTTGGCTTTTTTATAATTCATAGCATGTGATGTTTTCAACCCTTGAATTTTTTTTTTTTTTTTTTTTTTTAGAAAGAGTGATTATACCCTTCAGTTCTGCTGCATGGGACAGAGTGTGTTTTTCTATGAAAGCTGAGGATTTAGGCTTTTCTGATAAAGTCAGGTGCCTCTAGTCTGCTCTTTCACATCAAAGCTAAACAGAAAAATACAATCAAGTGTCACCGTTTAAAAACCTGTAGCATGCAAGATCAGAGTAAATCAATAATAACTTTGAGTTATGGGCTTTACTTGAAACAAATACAATTTTATTGCTTTCAAATATACATAAGCTCAAGTTAGGCTAATCAAGTGGCGTGTGATAAAGGCCCTTTGAGGATTTTATTCAGCAAGTCAAGAAGCATGAGACCTCATTACCACAGTTCACCGACTAATTAATATTCTCTGATACCACCAGATTGTTCTATTACACTAATGCCACTGGCTTCTAATTAGCTGACAAATACCCCTGGTTTATTTTTGTTTCAAAACAATACTTCTCCTATGGCAAATCTTGCAAGTAGGTCCATGTTAGTAATTTTTAAATCTTCCTCTTAATTTTTGTACATTTAAAATTTTTTTAATAAAGCTTGATCTCAATCTTACCCCTTTATAGTCAGGGTTTAGAGGGAATCCAAGTATAAAATGGATCTATCTTGGTGATTTCTCTCAATGAAAGAAACAAAAGAAGAACCAGGAAACATCCAAACTACTTGCTCTCCTGATCATATTTGTTTCTCGGATTGGGACTTAGATACATATCTCATGAGGTCAGATTAGGATAAAATAGGCTTTAAGTATGAGTATTCTCCTTATTTTTGCTCTGTAAACAAAAAAGCACTATGCAAATATTGGGTGTTATTATTTCAAAGTTTGGATTAATGAAGCCCAGGTTCATGAGGATTTTTTTTGTTTAATGTGTGAAAAGAATTTGTTAAGTCAGATTTTTTTCCCCCAGGGGAACCACTCCTTGTAAGTCAGAAAGGTTTTGGGGAAGTCTTCTGTGCTTGGCAGTGACACTGTTCTGTTTGCAAAATATAGTCCACGGTATAGGAAAGAAAAATAAATACCTAAAACCCTCACATCTCCTTGAAGATCCAAATTACCACCTCCCTCTTCCCAAAAGCCTGGCATGATCACTTTTAGTCACTTCTCAGTCTCCTCTGGTTGATGGGACCACACATCCAGATGAAATCCAACAAGAAATTACTGCAAACCTTTGAAGGTGAAGATATTGTGCTGGGGGCTGGGGTGAGCAGTGAAGAGGTAGTGGGATTTGAATTGCAGAGAAGCCCAAAGACGAATCCAACAGGGAGCCTGTCCAGGGTCCTCAGGAATTCATAATCAGCCAAAAAGCCATACACTCAACATGTGCACAAGCTAAAAAGACGTACATTCAACATGTGAACCAGAGGACTCACTTAATGGTGAATCCAAAAGAGAGATACCAAGTGTTGAGAAAGGAGAGATTGTTTTTGGCTGGAAGCACCCAGGAAAGCTTCTTAAAGGAAGAAGTCCAGCTGAGTCCTGTTTCCAATCTAGAGAGGAAGCTAGGTCTGTGATTAGATCTAAATTGGTGAGCTCTGGTGTAGTTTTGGGCAATACAGGGGTGATCAGGAAAGCTGGATTTCGTGGTGCATGGCAGGGTGCCCTATTAAAGCAAGTAGAAATCTGCATCCCTACATTAAACTTTACAAAAATTATTCTTCTGTACTTAAATCAATTTAATCCAGATTCTGAGTCCCTAAATCACCAAACAATTGTAATATCCCACCTCAGCCATGACAGGCTGCTCTCCTGGTCCCTAGAAGTGAATGTAGGATTCCCATGAGATCTATGGAAAAGGGGGAAGAAGTCTCCACGTTCTAGTTGACCACAGTCACTACTGAAGCCCACAGTATTGAAACGTCATTGATCGTTTGAACACTTGCTATTTCTGGCCAATAGTGAGGAGTGGGTCTTTTTGCCTTGGCAGTATTTCATCGAAGCCAGTGGAGGTCTCACACCATCCTGGGACTTTATCTGAGAGGCATCCACTCCCAGAGCTTGTAACACACCTCTCCAGTTTTTGGAAAAATTACCCTTTTTCCCTTGATACTATGTTCTTGTATCTTCCTCTTTATTCAAGGACTTCCTGGTGTAAGAGCATTTGTCCCTTCAGGCTGCTGTAACAGAATACCATGAGGACTGGCCAAATAGCTCAGTGGATTAAAGTGCGTGCAAGCAGGCACAGGGGCCAGGGGTTGATCCCCGGGCCTGCCATACTGGCCCCACCCCAGGGTGCATTGAGACAGGGATTGAAACTGGGCATGGCGGCCCACCCCTGTAATCCCAGCACTTGGGAGGCTGTAAACAGGAGAATCATTACAAGTCTGATCTAGTAGTGAGACCCTGAACACCCTGTAGACCCTTCCCTAAAATACAGAAAATAAAAATAAATAAATAAATAAATAAAACACCATGAACTGGGTGACTTAAATGAGACACTGATTTTCTCACAGCTCTGGGGGCTGAGAAGTCTACAGTCAAGGCGCTGGCTGATGTGATTGTTAGCAAGGGATGCTTACCTATGGTTGTCTTCTCACCATGTGCTCATGGGACCTCTCCTAGATGCTGCACACAGAGAGAGCTGTCAGATCCCTTCTTGTTAGGGCGCTAATCTCACCCTAGAGGACCCAGCCTCATGACCTCATCTAAGCCTAGTAATCTCCTAAAGGCTCTACTTGCAAATTCTTTCCTATTGGAGTTCATAAATTCAATGTGTGAAATTTGGAGAGACACAAGCATCCAGCCCATAATAATAATGTCTGTTGTAAATAGTAAAACTTAAAGAGTTTTGCAAATGGCAGAAGGTTTTTGGCTTTGCACTGCAAAGAAAAGGAAGGCCCAGCTCTCACTTTGAAGCCCAGGTAGGAGACCGGAAGGCGATGAACAGAACTCAAGGTAGTAACATCTCAGGAAAGATACCAGCTGCGTGCTTTATAGCTTTTCTCAGATAGCTGTATTTTGCTGGCATTTATCTCTTCATTTGGATAACATTTTCAACCCGACTGTACTGCATGTACCTTGAGGCCAGTAAATCTGTTTTTACTTCTTTTTATCCACTGTGGTACTTAGGCAAGTTGCTGTACCAGAGAAAGTGCTTGTGAGTATTTGTTGAGTGATGGAAAATGTTCTCTAAGACCACCAGCATGGCACCGTGTGCCAGCCTTGTGTGGAGAAATTTGGCGTCTTGTGTGTAAAACATTTCCAACCAGGGTGCGCATGTGCACGCCCCTCAAAAGACAAGTGAGCAAGGCCTTCATAGCTCGGAGGGAGTTTATTATTTTGCATTACTTCCTTTTGCTATTAAATACTGGGAAATTAGCATCTCTTACCACTGCAAAATGTTCTAATCTATTGGATAGCATTCCCAGACAACTCACCCGTAGAAGTCTGATCAGCTAGAGAAGAAGCCACATTTCCAGAGGTTGCTGTGGCTGAGAGATGGGAGGAGCACAGATTGGGTGGGTCATTATTACTATAATCAGGCAAACCTGTCAGACTGCCCCCCCTTCCCATAAGCACACACAGAGACATGAATAGATCGACTATAATCCTAAATAGATTGCATTGCGAGTTTCCCGTGGCTGTTATAACAAGTTACCACAAACTTGGTGGCTTAAAGCAACAGGATTCTCTTGCAGTTTTGAATTCCAGGATATCAGAGTCCCTGGAAAAAATCAAAGCACTGACAGGGCCAGAGCACATTCCTCGCCTCCTCAGCTTCTGGTGGCTCTGGCATCACTCAGCTTGTGGTGATGCTTCAGTCATGGGCAAGGTCGGTATCTTCACATTTCTTTCTTCTCTGTTTCAAAACTCCTTCTGCCACCCTTCTATAAAGGGACAGGTAATTACATTTTAAGCTCCCATGGGTCACCTGAGACACTCTCAATCTCAAGATTCCTAGTCACATTTGCAAAGTTCTTTCTGGTCACATTCATAAGGTACCAGATTAGGATATGGCTGTCTTTTGAGGGGGGACACTTTCTATCCTACCACAGACCTGTTCTTATTACCAACCCTCAATCTCTCCTAATTATAACTATTAATGGAACAATTAGCCAGTGTGTAGATGATTTGGGCTGTTGTCTTTCTTCTGATTTCTTTTTCTCTGCTCACAGCACCCTAAGAGTTGGGAGATAAACTCAAAGCAATCAATTGAACAATTACCAGCTCTGGAAAAATGTTGATAAGGACTTCAATTAATGGGATAAAATGAAAATAATATTACCTGGGATTTGTTTGTTTCTTGCCCAATTGAGCTCAGGTGATCAAGAATCAATAATACAAGTCAAGCTGAGAGCCCAGGGGTAGACCAAATAAATTCTTTATTTTCTTTTCATATTTTCTTCAGGCTTTTCTATTGCTAGTTAGGCAAATTATAAATTAATGAGCCATGCAGAAGTTGATTATGAAATCTGACCTAATGGGCAGGAATTTCAGCTCCGACTATTTACTCTGGACTTATCATGAGCTGTGATTTAACTTCACTGTGAGAATTTTGAAAAAAGCGATTACATTTATTTTATTCACATTACACTTGGATCTTTAAAGATACTAGATCTAATGAATTTGTACTAGAAAACATACGCTAAGTGCTTTTGTGTTTCTGATAGAATATTTAATACTTTGGACTTAAATATACCCAAACTCATGCACACATTTATCTGTTTATTCAGCAATGGTTTGCTCAAGTGTAGACGTGTGTCTGCTGCTGTTCTGGTTGCTGGGTTACCTCAAAAGTCAGTGCCTTGTCGTCCTCCTGATGCATAACTTAAGTATCGGTAGACCTGATTTAATTAGTGTACATTGCTTTTGCCTCCTCATATACAAAGAAAGAGGGCTATAAAGCAATCTTAAGTCCACACTTACGGTGTGGCCTTGGTTCACACCTATAAGTCGGGGCAGCACTAGCAATGCCCCGCTGTGGACACGAGAGCCCCTTTCTGGTTCCTCCCGAGCTGGCTGCTTTGGAAGAAGCCCTAGAGCTGCTGCATTCTACCAGCTGGGATGCAACCAGGAAGGCGCTCACTCCTTCAGCAGGCTGAAAGACACACACAAAATGAAGATCTGACCCCTTAAAACCAGTTGATCAAACTGATGAAGAGAGCCAACCCAAATCATTCGAACTCTGGGAAGGAATTTGTTAACACTTTACCATTGTAATACATCACTCCAGTGAATAGGTATCAAGTTAAATGATTGGTTAAAATACCTCCATGATTTTTATTTTTCTGTATTTTAGGGAAAGGTCTACAGGGTCTCACTACCAGATCGGACTCGTAGTCATCCGCCTGGTCACAGCCTCCCAAGTGCTGGCATTAGAGGCACGTGCCACCATGCCCAGTCTCAATTGCTGTCCCAGTGCGCCCCGGGGATCGAACCCCCCACTGAGCTATTTGGCCAGTCCTTCCTCTATGATTTTTAAACATAGGCACAAATTCATATTTTACCTAGGTGTGGGTTCTGTTCCTTCCGTATCTCCCTTAAGAGCCCTCTTGTCGTGCTTTTAACATTAAGTACTTTTCACTATTATAAGCATCCTGCATGATAATTGTTGGTTTTCTGAATTGCACTAAAATCAAGAAATAAATGAGTATAACAACAAAATAAGGACAAGAGAATGAGGGAAGGATTTGGAGCCATTTTGCAGCATCCTGCTGTTGAGAGTACATTTGAATCAGAAAACAGAAATGTTCTCGTCCATTCAGAATGACTAGTTTTTGGCAGAAAAATCTTCATAGCAATTTGCTGATTTCTTCTTTAAAATACAAACATTGTATTTATCTCAAGCACAAATTTTGAGCACCAAGGCAAAAATACAAAGGCACTACTTTTTTTTTTTTTTTTAAACATTTATTTATTTATGTGTGTGTGTGTGTGTGGCCAGCTCAGCCCACCTGGGGGCGGGGATGGCTGGCATGTGGTGC
>NDGM011174028.1:0-11659 GCA_002564305.1 Octomys mimax | reverse complement strand
TGGCCCCACTGCTGTTCTCAGGCTGGTTGCTGGCTTCCTTGTTCGTGGTGCTTGCCTCTGCCTTGTCCTTCTGCCCCCTCAAGGGCCAGCTTGCCCATGTCTCCAGCCAGCTTCCGCACACTCAGCCTCTGAGTCACCCTGGATGTCAGGGACTGCGTTCCGACGGCCTGTTCGGTCACAGGAGATGAAGTCCAAGTAGGAGGACTCGACCTCCATCATGCCTGTCACATCGCTCAGGCCTGTGATCACAGTACTGGAGGTCGGAGGCAGGAGGATTCACTGCAAGTTCAAGGTCCAGCCTGGTTTAATTTCTTTTTTCTGCTTGCATCTCTTCAAATTTTCCACTCTTGACTCATCAATGTGGAAATTAGAAGCAAAGTTCCTCAAAGTCCAGATGTCCTTGTTACAAGTGGAGGTAAAGTTAAGAAATCAGGATTCAAGATGAGTAGTCCAAACAGGCGGTGCGGCAGCAGTCTCTCCTGGTCTTTCCCTCTCTCTCTGTGTCTCCTGCCCTCTCACCGCCTCTCCTTCTCACCGAGCTGGGCGGTCCGCGCCTTGCTGGGGCCGCCCGGCGCCAGCACCCCCATATGGTAATTTAAAGTGAAATCATTTCCCTTGTTCAGTTATTCAGGGTCAAGTGTGGAATAGAGAGCTGATTTTAATTAGTTTCCCCCACACACAAAGTCCTGTATGTTGGAAAAAAGAGTAGACAAGAAAATTATATTATCAGTGGTTCTCAAACTCTTTGTGTTTTGTTTTTGTACCAAGGATCAAACTCAGGACCTTGTGCTTGCCAGGCAGAGGCTTACACTACTGAGCTATCTCCCTGGCCCACCATCAGGGAACTTGTGTAGGCTTAAATACCTCGGTGGGGGGGGGGGTATATATATATATATTATCCCTCCATTTCACCATAATAGAAATTAAAATTTATAAACCTTTATAAATAGGAAATAAATGTATTTCAAGTAAATTAAAAAAGAACATACAAATATGTATTACATTAGCTGTCAAAGTGATGGCATCACACTTGTACATTCTGGAAAGCTTCACTGTGAGAGGATGAATGTGAAAAAGGCAAATAATGTATTGCATTATCATGAATATAGTTTTGACCTTACAGGTTCTGTAAGGGATTTTGAGGATACGCAGGTCCCCAGAGCACACTCTGAGAACTACTTTTTCATGTTTGTGTTGTGTATTGAACCCAAAGCATCACAAATGCTAAGCACGCACATGATCTACCACTGAGCTACCCACCCAGCCTAAACACATTTTATCAATAATAGACATGGATTATTTGAAGTTTTCAGTTATTACAAATAGTATTTGTATATTATTTTATACTCATGCTGGTGTATCTGTGCAAGAATTTCTCTGGAGTTTATACCTAAGATTTGAACTCGGAATCATAGGAGATGTATCTATATCTATCTATATAAAGAGATAGATATAGATATAGATATTCAGATTTATTAGGTAATGTATGTGTTCATGCAGAGCGAGTCTTTCTCAAGCTCTGCATGAAACTTAATAGGCTAACACTTTGCATCAAATATTACCTAATAGACAGATAGTTCTATAGATTTTGTCAGTTGTTCTTTTTCTAAAATGTTTTTTAAATCCAGGCTCCAATAGAGGCTCGTTTTTTAAGTACTCAGGATTGAACACAAGGCCTTTGCGCTGAGCTACATCCCCATCTCCTTTTCTTTTATTTTAAGACAGAGTCTTAGTAAGTTGCCCAGGCTGTGCTTGAGCTTAGAGTCCTCGTGCCTCAGCCTCTAATATAATGGTTTTACATATCAGTTACATACTGATGGTTCACAAATTCTTATCTCCAGGGGTTTTTTTTGTTTTGTTTTTTTGTTTTTTGTTTTTTTTTTCAGAACCTGGGATTGAACTCAGATCCCTGCGCTTGCCAGGGAAGCACTTACTCTACTGAGCCATCTCCCCAGCCCTCCAATTCTAGATTCTCCTTGGAAATCCAGATTTGTATATGAAACTACCTATTTAATGTCTCCATATATCTAATAGGTATCTGAAAAGACATGTGTTTGAAAACTGAACTCTGAACTTCCTATTGTTCTCCCAACTGCTCAAGCCAATAACATTGGATCATCTATGGCTCTTCCATTTTATTAAATATGATTTAATTGAATTTATCTGGTATAATTTTGCATTTTCTATTTGATAATTTTCAGTTCACTGATACCTGATCATGTCAGCTCCTCCATCAAAGTATATTCTGAATTCAACTACTCATCTTCTCCAGTAATTACCACCTCATTCTAAGGTGCTAGCTCAGTATTATCTTTTGTCTTTTCTCTCTTTTATACTGATAGTTTCTTTCTAACTCTCAGAAGACTCACCAGGGTTGCCTCTTAGTAAAAAAACCTACCTACCCAACTCCGTCAAAAATACAACTGTTCTATCACTCTAGGTTAGCTTTTCTGTTTTCAAGTTTTGTATAAAGAAATCATAATCTAAGGGCCAGCCAAATAGCTCTGCGGATTGAAGGGCCTGCAAGCAGGCGCAGGGGCCAGGGGTTCAATCCCTAGGCCCGAAGTGTTGGCCCCGCCCCTGGGGCACGCTGAGATGGCAATTGAGACTGGGCGTGGTGGTGTGCACCTCTAATCCCAGCTCTTGGGAGACTGTAAACAGGCAGATCACTATGAGTCTGATCTAGTAGTGAGACCCTGAACATCCTGTACATCCTTCCCTAAAATATAAAATCATAATCTATACTTTTGTCTATCATTATTTCTGTAAGATTCATTCCTATTGTCACAGCTTTCTTTATTTCTGTTTGGTATTCCACAGAAATATACATATATATGTATATATATTCATATATACATGAAATATACCATGTTTTTCAAAAGCTATTCTCTTGTTGGGCATTTAGTATTTTTCCAGTTTTGTCTCTTAAGAAAATTCAGTGGTGAATAGTGTAGTGCATTTCTGACTGGTTGGCAACTTGTTACACCCAGCTGAACTGAACTAGCATGATGCTGGGTGTAGGAGGCCCACCTGAGCGTTGTTGCCAGCAGCATAAGAGGCAGAACTGGAGAAGCTGTAGGTACGCTGATAGGGATACTATTTGGAGAAGCTGTTAGAGCTGTTGGAAGCTGTTGGTTCTCCTAGATGTTTCTGGGGGACTTTATTATGCTGGCTTTCCTGTTGAACTTGGCTGTTCTTGTCAGAGGAGGAACTTGGGACCTTTGTGTCACTGAGAATGGCTATGGATCATTTTGAGGGAGCTCTGGTCCTCATCTTCAGCATTGCTTCCTGTCTGAAGAAGGGAAGATGGTGCACTGCTTAGCCTCCTGGAGAAGCTGGTCTCGGTTTTCTGATGGGAACTCAGCTGTCCTCATCACTAGAGGAGCTCAGGACCTCACTGTTGCTGAGGATAGATGTGGTACCTTTGGAGGGGCTCTATTGTCTACATTGAGCTTTGATTTGTAGCTCCCATTCAGATCCCTTAATGTGCTAGCACAGATCCTTCATTCCACTGGCATAGACTTTTCAGCTTCCACCACTGATCTTCGGGCCTTCCCAGCACAGATCTGTAAAGCAGGCCTGCATTAGACACTGTCATGGGCACTAGGCCTCCAGTTGGACTTGTGGGAGGCGTTGTTATGAGCTCTAGATTTTCTGCTGGCCTCATGCAGGATATTACAATCCAGGCCCTCAACTGGAATCTTTGGTCTTTAGTGTGGGCAGATTTCCTGCACTTCTTTTTTATGGTTCTTTGAGTCATTCCTTATAAAATGATATTATAAAATGTGCCCTGTATTGTTACCCTAGTGAAAGCCCCACACCACAACAAATATTCTATTGTATTTTTGTGGCCATATTGCCCATATTTCTAAGTATATCTTGTCACTCCCCTGTTCAGTGACTCCTGTTTGAACCAACAATAAATTCAGTTCATGTTCAAAGTCTACAAAGTTCTACATAATCTGGTGACTCTTTCAACATAATATTCCTCCAGTCTCCCCTTTATTCATTCAGTTCTATACTTAACCTCCTTCCCCTTCCTCAAACACACTCACATGTGCCTGTTTCAGAATCTTTGTACTTGTTACACCCTCTACTTGAAAGATTATTCCCTCAAATTCTCACAGGCTTGTGCCTTTGTCTCATTTGGGAGCTCTGCATAAATGTCATCTCCTCCAGTGGGCTTTCTCTTTGCCTCAGTCTACTTCTCTTGACTGATTTGAATCATAGCACATCAACATCTAACACTGTATTGTATATCTGTTCATTTTCTCTTTCTGAGAGATAAACTCCATGAGGGTGGGACTTGTGTTTGCTTTGGTCACTGTTCTTTCTCCAGGGATTAGAACAGTGTACAACCTATAATAAGTGTTCAATAACTGTTTGTGGGGTGAGCTAAATACCTTTGTCTCAAAAAGTTCTCAATTTAAGATGATAGTTGGAGTAAAGTTAAGCACACTAACACAGATACATGCAGAATACATTGGCATGAGGGAGGACACTGAGTCGTGTCATAACCAGAAAAGGCCTCAGTAAAGAGTTGGCTCTAGGTTGAATGTAGAAAACATGTCTAATTGAAAATACTAGAGATCTCAGTATATGAAGCTAGGAGAACAAAAGGGTAAGTGACCATAAATTACATCAAGCATAATTGGAGAGCATGGCAGGGACAAAGAGACAAAAGTCCTTGGATAACAGAATAAAGAATCAAGATTTTAAAGATAATAGGGAGCAAAGGTCTTTAAGATAAAGAAAGATTCTAGAAGATTTGTATTTCCATGTGTTTCACTGATCCTCACTACAGTAATCACATTGAAAGTAGATTAATGTCAATTTGGTTGTCAGGGGAGTCCTGGATAAGTTTCCAAACAGAAGTTCTTATCTCAACCTACTGAGTAACTGGGGAGAGCATCATGTCCTTTTCTGAGCCTTTTTATTCTCAGTAGGTATGGAGTGTGGGCTCCTGAGAGCCACCCAGTGCTGACCTGTGGTTCTGTTCATGTGTTTCAACTTGGCCTTAGGTCACAGTCCTCTCTTAGATACCTTGGGAATAAATATTTAATAATTTAGCCTTTATTTGGTAGAAATAATTTAAAACTTTCAAATGTAGTCACTCTAAATTCAAGTTTCTTCTGTGATTTTCTAATCATCTAGGTCAAATACCAGAAAAGTAGTTTCCTGGAACACAACTGTACAATCAGAAGTACAAGTCCTTTTGTCTTTTGTCTGGGATGGGAATGAGAGGAAAGGAGGGGTGATAGAAATGAGTCTTTTTCTTGCAGTTGTGATTCCAAAGAACCCCTACCCTGCATCTGATGTGAACATTGAGAAGCCCAGCATCCACAGCAACACCAAAAGTGTCTTGGAGCATCAACCAGGGCAGAGGGGGCGTAAACCAGGAAAGAAGCGAGGCCGAACACCCAAGACCCTTATCCCCCATCCCATCTGTAGCGCATCCAAGACACCTGAACCTTTGAAATTCCCAAAGAAGAGGGGTCCCAAACCTGGAAGTAAGGTAGGTAAAAATGTGTATTTTCTAGAAAGGGAAAAAAAGGTATAATGAAAGAGGTGATTCATCCATGCCCAATTACCTCAGAAAGGGGCATATCTTGGCCCTCTTCTTTACCCAATACATGATTTCCAGAGCAGTGTATTAGACTGTCAATCCTATTTATCTTCTTACTTTGGAGCTGGTAATATTAGACATAAGATCATGGGGACAGGAAACAAATTTTGACTTTGAAATTACTCATATTTGAGGGGAGTCTTATCTAATATCTGCCATACATGGAAGGCCCTTGCTTCTCATTAACTGTCCCACTTTTCTGGGTATATGAACAGAAAAAACAAGCTGACGATAAATATATTTTTTTGCTAACTCCGACCCTTCTTTCATGTCAGACCCTGTATTAGTCACCATTATATACTATTATATTCACAGAACTCTGGAAAATAGTGTTAACATTATGTAATGTTAAGTAGACTGAGATCTAGACATGTAAAATGATTTTCTAAGGTCATATAACTAATGAATAGCAAAAGCTGCATTGATTAGTCTCCAGATCTTCTAATGTTATTGATTCCCTCCCATATTTTCACTTTCTACATTTCTTGAGGGATGTAACATTTCTAGTTTTGGAAGACTGGAGCCAAGCTTTTATGAGCAGTATTACTGAAAATACTCCTTCTTAGCCATGCCTATTTTTCATGGATATCTTCCCCAAGGAAAGAATTGGTGTTGAAAGAAAAATTCCTCAATTGCTTCCCAAGTTTCCCTCTAGCATCACCTCCTCCGTGCACTTCTTAACTATCAGAGATTTCTCAGAATTGTATTCTTGAACTAAAATACTCGAGTTCCAATGTGGAAATGATTCCTAGTTCTCCCTGAATTGTCTGTTTCAGTCTCATATTCTTCCCAAGAGTGGGTTGGTTGGTTGATTTTTCCGTCTGTATGATTCTTTACTCTGATTGCTTTAGTTGACTTCAGCTGACTTAAGTTCTTATAAGTTCTAGGCAAGTTTCTAGAGGTCAATAACCTAATCTCTTTTTGTCCTTCAGTGCTTTGTATCTCAGTCTCTTGGGAGATGTTTAGTATATATTAGTATATGTTTAGAATATGTTGATTGGATGGATGGATGGATGGATGGATGGACAACTTTAGCAATGATGTCACTAACCTCAATTGTCTCTTACTTAATACCTTTGAATTCTCAGTGTCATGTCCTAATAATCCTGTATAGTATATAAGGTTGTTTCTGATCCATTATAACTAACTCCTAACCTAGGACCTAATTCACTTTCATCTTTGGTATTTCTTTCTTCCTAATGTTGTAGAGAAAAAACTAAAGGCTCTAGGATGCCAAGGCCAGAGAAATCATGGTTTTGATTATATAGACACATCTTGAGGATGGTCAAAAAGGTAGAAAACATACCTGGGGGACCTAAAGATGGAAACAGAACCTGTAAGAGATACTCAAACAGAAGGACTTTGTTTCAACATAAAAGGAATAGTTAAATGTATCCCAAAATGAAAGTAGCAAGCTTCTGTCACTGATGTTCTACTGGACACTAGATGACTATGGAAGGAATGTTTTCAGGCAGAAGAGATAAAAGTTTTAGGTGGCTGATTGGATTAAATCCCCTTTAAGATTCTTCAAAACTCAAGAAATATGATTATCCTCTGCTTTGCTCCCACAGAAAGTCTTAATCATAGTAACCAAAGCCTTCTTTCTTTACATTCTTGAAAGCAATCACTCTCATCCTGTCCTGTATTTTGTTTTGTCATTTGACTCCCTAACTCTCCTTCCTACATCTTTGCCTACTCTTATAAGAGTTATTTCTCTTCTATTTTGTCCATGAGCCTCACAATCTTTTTTGAAGTAAAAAGAAAATCTTTGAAGACAGGTTTAGATCCCCTCTCTATTTGTGGCCACTTGCATGACTCTGGAAAAGCTTCTTTGGGGAGGACTGTGAACCCAATTTCCTATACAATGGAGATGAGATAATGTGTAAATAGATACAGTACATGAAAATGCACCTAGCTCAGATAATAATAGTGCTTTCTAGCTTTTGGCTTTCTTGTGACACCTGATTACCAGGATTGCTCTTTCAGGGACTTCAGGAAATCTTATCACCAGTTCATTGAAGTTGGACTAGTCTTTCTCTTTAATCATGGCTTATTAGTTACTGGGATTTTCACTTTTTAGCAATATAAGAAAATAAGCAGGTGTCCACTTCTGACTAGGGTTTGTATGACTTTCCCAGTCAAGACTATTTTATGTATGCCTGCTGGCACCAGTGTCATCTCTTTAAATGATCTACTTCTAGGAGGCAGACAGGTTTTCACTATTTGCAGTAGCTGACCCATTATGAGGCAGTTAGTAAAAGGGAATTTATATATCTCCTTGAGGCAGTTTTCCTGCATTAGGCAGGCTTTTAGAAAACAATTTCTTGGAACCTTCTGAGATCTTTCTTCCCCAGCAACTGCCCTGAACAGCATAGCAGAGATGCTTGGCTTCTCTCACTTTCTGTTTATTAACCCATTATTGCATTTATTACGTTAATACTTATTACATATATACTAAGTGCCTTGCAAGGAGTGGTACTCAAAATCAGATCTTCAAGGAGTTCCAGGCTGGGAGGGGTGCTTTCTGTAAATGTATAATGGCAATACATTGACACATGAAAAACACAAAATAACAGAGGTAGCAGAAAGTTAAAGGAAAACTAAAAAGCTTCCTAGATTAATAGAAATTTGTAAATTAAATAAAAAAGAGCATCTCAATCAGAAGTGTTAGCTTAACATTGTTAAGTTATGAACCAGGTACACCTAACTGCAGGATAGATAGATAGATAGATATAGAGATATATAATTAAAGATTACTAGAGTAAGAGATTTAAGGGAAAGAATGAAATAAGTGGAGAAAAATAAGAGTTTTTACTCTGTTTGAAGCGAAAAAGTATAAAATAATGTTAGTAGACTTAAAAAATAGCATACTCTTTCCCCTTCTTGCTTTTATCTGCCCAATTTATAAAAGGTCTAGAATTCTACATAACAATGTAAAGTGCATTAGGCACTAGCTCTTCAGAAGACCAAAATCTTGTACCCAGGTTCAGAAAATGTTTGCTAAGTATCTACCATATCTACAGCTTTGGGCCAGATGCTGAGTAGAAAACAAAAATAAAATGAAACAAAAATAATTTTGTTTCATGGATGAATTAAGTGCTAGGAATAGAGGAACAAGTAAACAAGTTACCTACTGTGGGTAGCAAACTTTTCCTCATCCGTTTTGACAGAGGAAACCTCGGACTTTGCTGAACCTACCACCCACTTCACCAACAACCAGCACCCCTGAACCGGACACCAGCACTGTTCCCCAAGATGCTGCCACCATCCCCAGCTCAGCCTTGCAGGCCCCCACAGGTAAGAGCAGAGGACGGGACCAGCTGCAACAAGCCACAGGCCCCAATGCCTGCATTATCTTACAGTAATAACTAGCCTCCTGTCCATTAGTAATCCTAGACAAAATATTTTTTAAGTGTTTTATCTTTGGCATTTGAAGTAGTCTCAGAGACACTTTTATTAGAATACTCAAAGAAAACTTGGGTAAGTGTTCTGTGAATTCATTGTTGGGGATCTGGAGCCCACTGCAGGGAATAGGGAGAAAAACCTCAAACTCTCTGGCCCAGATCAGAATAATATTCATCCTGCCAATTTAGGACTGCTTTCTTATTAGCAATCCTTCCACTTTCTAGAACCCTTCTACCATCCCAGTAATGCTACCACCACTCAGCTTTGTGTGAAACTCTTCTGGCTTTTTAAAAACAGTCATTGGGGCTGGGGAAATAGCTCAGTAGAATAAACGCTTTCCTCGCAAGCGCAAGGGTCTGAGTTTAATCCCCGGTTCCGCAAAAAAAAAAAAAATCATTGATGGTATAGAATGTTGGTCCAAGGAGAGTGAACTTGATTCTAGACTCCTATATTCTAGACTCCTATATTCTAGACTCCTATCTGTCTCCTATAGATATAAACATATATCTCATTCACAAACTAGGAATTTATAAATATCTGTTCCCATTTTGTAAACTAGACGAGACAGATGACAGATAGATAGATAGATAGATAGATATCCATACTAAACTATTTATAAAAGGAGCTCTAAAAGAATTACATCCTTAGAATAGACATACAACTTCCCAATTAAGTAACTATAAAAATAATGTTCATTTTATGTGTAGATTCAGAGATATATAAAACCTTGTTTAATTATTCTATAGGTACTCTATCTTATTCAAGGATATCTAAACAATTAGAATGGGCCCCATGAAAGTTAGGGTGGTTTTCCTCTTAGAAGGAATTGAGTATGTCATTGTTCAAATCCTAAAATATTGAGAGCTAGAAGGAAAGACCTAATCATAGTATCCTCTCTAACCTATGGAAGATGCCAGAGCCTGCATGTAGCATGTATATCCTTCTCTTGCCAGAGTCGTCTTATATAATTTTTCTAAATATGCAACCTTTTAGGCCCAGCCAGCCACTGCATGTGCTTATTCTGAGAATATCATTAGATTAATGGTACTAGAGTAGTAGCTGTTGTCCCTGTCCATGCAAAATGAAGAACAGATAGGCACTTTTGTGAAAATATTAATTGCATCTTCCAACTTCATAATATACCACCTAGATGTCTTTATACCTGCTTGGGTTAGCCTACAACATTCTAGGGACCACCTCAGTGACAAGGGGCCTTTTCAGTAGGACATAGAATTACAGCAGCAACAGACGCCTCATGACTATGCCTCATTATTCCTATTAAATGACTTACACCATCTTTCCTTGTAATCATTGGACTGGTGTTTCTCCTTTACCCTGAATTTCATGGCCTAGAGAAAATGGGAACATATTGTGTATATCCCTGTCTCCTGTTACTGGTTATTATGCCGCCATCTTTTGATTGGATCTTGTGACCTTGACCACTTCTCTGTATGAACTTCATTTTATGTATCTACACATAGAAGTAGTCCAGGTTAGCTTTCTAGTCCTTTTGGTGGTAACAGTTAAAGCTACAGAGATTGCATGTTATTTACCACACCATATCCTTTGTTACCTTTCATTTTTTAGTCCATACAACACTTTTGAATTTTTTTAAATGTTTACTAGTTATACAGTAAATACAGTTAAAGGAAATAGTCTATAAGACTTACTGCAAAAACAAAACAGACACCCCCTCCTATCAATTATTTCTTCCCAGAAGCAGCCATTTTTAATTTTTTTTTTTTCTTTTCTGTATTAAGGACAGGGTCTACAGGATCTCACTATGTAGATCAGACTTGTAGTGATTCTGCTGTTTTCAGCCTTCCAAGTGCTGGCATTACAGGCATGCACCACTATGCCCAGTCTCAATTGCTATCTCAGCGTGCGGGCGGGGGGTGGGGGGGTCAGCAGGACAGGCAGGCGAGGAATCAAACCCTGGCCATTGTGCTCAGCCTGAGCAGGCACTTTATAGTCCACTGAGCTATCAGGCTGGCCCCAGAAGCAACCATTTTTAATTCAGCTGTTTTGGGGAGGTTGTTTCTTTGTTAGTGTTTTGTTTTGTTTTGTTTGCAGTATTGGAGATTAAACCCAGGGCCAAGTGCTCTTCCACTGAGCTACATCTTCTGATCCTCCTGCCTCAGTTGGCCTAGTAGTTGGGGTTACACCCCACGCATCACAGCACTCCGTTCACGTCTTTCTTTTATTTACCTCCATATATCTAAATAGTATATTTATAGTATATTTAGATTGCTTTTTTTTTTTTTTTTTNGCTTTAGGCATTGTTCTATTGACTACACACATCCGAGGATGAGAATTTAACCCTTAATCTCCTTACCCTTTACCCCTTACCTAGCCACACATACCTCCCTCACCCAGTTCTCCAATATTATAATTTTGACTCAGTGTTTTGTTTTTATAACTAGTTTGTAACTGTTATTCTGAAGTTATATAGTATACTGTAATTTTCCTTTGTCACACACTTCGTTTTCAAGGAAATATAGTGTATTACTGATTTTTGTAGCACATTTATTTTTCTGTGGACTTATTAATTCAACTTTAAAATCTCTTCCGGGGCTGGCGAGATGGCTCAGTGGTCTAAAGCACCTACTTGGAACAAGCTTGGCAAAG
>NDGM011174016.1:0-20410 GCA_002564305.1 Octomys mimax | reverse complement strand
ATATATATATATATATATATATATATATATATATGAAATGCATGAATGACAGATTACAGGAGAAAGGAGAAATAAAAAAGGCATTGTAATCCAGTGTGAATAATATATCTAAAAGTATACCTTGTCTTGCTATAATTGTCTTACATGTTTTATATATCCTTTGGCCTATTAGTCTGGTTTTCAATCCTTATATGTGATAATATTTATATGGTTTTATAAAAAATAAATCTGATGCTAGGAAAATAAGACAAGGGATGGAGGGGAGGGGAAAATATTGAAATGTGTTTACATACATGTACCAATTTCCTGCCATAGATGTGATCATTACATACTGCAAATATGTAGTAATAAAAGTAAATAGAGAAAAGAGCAAGTACCCAAAACATGATTCTCATGGAAGGGCCAAGGGAAAGATACGAAAGCATTAGCATTCCAAAATCTGAGTGCTAAATATTTGTCAGAAATAATTATGTGTGCTTAAGTTTTGTCTCAAAACTCGTATCTCATGCATTTTATATTTATTTATTTTCTCTCTTCCTTTTTACTAAAGAAAGAAAAGTATACTGTACTCTTATTTAAAAAATGATCCAGGTGTGTTGGTACATGCCTACAATCCCAAAGCTGAGGAAGAAGAATCATTGTGAGTTTGAGGCCAAGTGGGCTACAAAATGAGTTCAAGGCCAGCCTAAAGTGCACAGTGAAACCTGGCCTCACAAAGACAAAACAAAACAATGAATACATAGACAGGAAAAAAAAAAAACCCTGCCATTAATCCCTTCAAACCTAAGATGCCTTATGCAAAATAGTGTTTTATGTTGTATACATTTTATTATTTCAATGGTTGAGAGGTTTGTTTATGAAATATTTAGAATCCAATAATTTGTACTTGGATTTGTAAGTTAAAATGAATGATTGCTTGCATAGGTCTATCACTGGAGAGAAGGGAGAGAATTAGGTGTGTATTTTAAAAGACCGTGAGGAAACCTAATATTGCAATGATTCAGGATTCTGATTCTCAAACTGATACTTAAGAATTTAGACCATAGCCCTTAGGAACTGAAGGACCAAATTTTATCCTTAGATCTGAAAGTGTAGTGGACCAGTGTCATACATTCTGTTTAAAGGAATTATCATTATTTACTTTTACTGAATGCTTGTAAAATAAATGATATAAGAATATAATTTTTCCCACAGATGGGGAAAAATATGAACAGACACCTTACCAAACAAGATATAAACTTGCTAAATAAGCACATGAAAAGATGCTAATTCAACATCATTATTCACTAGAGCAGTAAAATTACAACTCCAATGGGATTCAATTACTAGAGTGGCTAAAAGTAAATGGAGGCCAGCGCCATACCTTAGTAAACACGAAGTGAAGGAAACAGGTTGGCAGTTTCTTGTGAAGTCAAGCATCTCCTATAAACTAGCAGCTTCATTTCCACATATTTAGCCAAGTGAACAAAAATATTTGTGTCCATGGGGCATATAGCCAAACATTTTATCATTTTTATATAATCAAATTATAAAACAACAAAAATGAGGGGCTGGGGAGATAGCTCAGTAGAATAAGCACTTGCTTGGCAAGCACAAGTTCCTGAGTTCAATTCCCGGTCCTACAAAAAGAAAAAAAGGAAAAAATATATGTATCACCTGAAGTAAACATAAGCAAATTATAACTTTATAATAGAAGCCTACTCAATGATAAAAGCTGATAGCTATTGATATATTTAGCAATATGAATATAAAAATAATATCGTATATGAAAGAATAAAGCTTATGATTCCACCGATGTTACATTCCAGAAAAGATAAAATGATGTAATAGAAAGCAGTGGAGTGGTTGCTGGTAGTCATGACCTTGGGGATTAAGAGAAGGGATTGTCCGCTAATGGACCATGGGAAACTGTGGCATAAAGAAAATATCCAGAGTTAGCTCCATGGTGGAAGTTGCTTAACTGTGTACTTTTGTTAAAACTCATCAAATGATACATTTGAAATGCCAATTTTAATTGGCATAAATTACAGTTCATTAAAACTGGATAAAGATGGCACAAAACATGAAGGAAGAGAATATTAAGTAGAATTCTCTTCCTTCACTTGTTGGACTGGTTCTGCTGGCACTGAAGTCTAGACTCTGGCAAGTTTTTCAAGAGATGAAAATGCATACCCGCCAAAACAAAAAGACAGCTAATTCTTATATAAAACATACACTCTATCTGCCGATTTTATTTTTTATTTCTCAGCAACTATGATTATGGCATGAGGAAATAATTTTTAAAAAAATCAATTGACCATTTCACTTGTCTTTTTTTCATAATAAATGCAGTGCTCTACAGTTCAAGTCCTGAAGTATAACGCAACGCATCTGTGAAAGCCACAGGGACTTTAGAGTGTTCCAATGCAGGCAACTGAGTGGAAAATAAATATGTGACTTCGTGCTATGTTTTAAATTTATGGATACATCTATTCATCATATTTTACAAAAAAAGAAGCAGTGAAATGGTCTATCATTAGCAAAAGAAAATACATTTTGGGGGAGTTTATAATCTCAGTAAATTCCAGCTGCAGCGCTACCATTTGAAAGAGCCATTTATCTTCGGAGAAGGCTCAACCTTATCATCATAGAAATTAACATGTAACTTAGACATGATTCATTGACCTAAGCTTCTGAGAAGACAGTGTCTTGCCTCACATACAGATAACCATGAAATGATTTCTGACTTGAATCATGTGGATAGGAAGTGTATGCCTTTTCTCTTTAAATATGTATTTCAAATGATTTCCTTTGCCAAAGGGTGAAGTGAAAAGCCAAAGAGATTACAGTAAAACAATTGGTAAAGAGATGACAAAGACATTGTATAATGAAAGTAAAAAAAAAAAAGCTATAAGTTGCTCTATGCTATCAAAATTATCTACTTAATCTAAGGCTTAGCAGAAAGCAGCATTTATAATTCAAATCCTGTTTAGTCATTCTGAATCTTATGCTGAAGACTGGCTTCTACAGCAGTGATGGCGTTAATGAGACGCCTGTATACACCGTCCTGCTTGTTGTAAGCAGTGTTTCACAGACTATGGCTGGAATGCTGTCTGTGTTCAAGCGCCACACCATGTTGGAGATCTGGGAGACACCCTGTCGGCTCCCCGAGGATGCACAGTGAGGCCATGAGCACAACCGAGTATCATAATTCCATCTCAATCAACACAGGCGATAGCCGAGAGGCAACGGTCCTTGATTTATGAACGTCTCACATTATGGTGGTGAAAGAGTGATATGCATCCCACAGGAACTGCACCAAGGATCTGGAGTTCTGATCTTTTCTAAGCCAGAAACAGGCAGCATGATACCTTTTCCTGATGATGGACAACAGTGGTGAGGGGCGGCTCCTGGCTAGACACATCGTGGCACTGTGAGGTGATGCTCTGCCATGCACTGTGTTGCTGTGTTTAAGATACTGCGCACTATATTCTTGCATCTTGTCATTTCTACAAAGTATCCATCTGCATGTGTTCACAACAGACTTAGCATTTTATTATAAAATAGATTTTGTGTTAAATGAAATGGCCCAACTAGAGGCTAATGTCAGTAGCCTGAACATGTTCATCTTGGGCAAGGCAAAGCTAAATGTGCAAAAGAGTAAGTGTATTGAGTATGTTTGTAACTACGTTCAATTTAGAATGAGTTTGTTCATATGCCCTTTCATTGCAAGTAAAGGAACATCTACATCACAAAGCCCAAAGTACATAAATATTTGGGAAAAATAAGGACAAAACACTACTTGAACTTTCTGCTTCATCTTGTATGTACACTTTACCAATTTTGCTGTTTTATATTATGTTACTTTAGAAAATGACAATTATCAAAACAATAATAAAAACTGAATCAAAGAGAGACAAGCAGATAATGAATGCTAGAAAGTGGCAGGTCTGGATCAGGACACAAAACCTTGATAAGCAACCCATCTGAATCAAGTTCTTTACTTTCTCGTAAACTCTTAATTTCCTTATTTATAATACTTACATAATGATATCAAGTAATATCATTGTGTGAGTTTTCATACTCATTTAAATAAAATGAAACGGCTGGAAAAATGCTTGACAAGTAAGACAATCTAAACAAATTGCCAGTTTCGCATTTTTCTCCCCCCCCCCCATAATTTCAATTTCGGGGCCTGTCAGACTTCCTGCGGTAAATGTAGACGGAAGCCGCACCCTTGCCAGGAAATTATCCGGGACGCAGCCAGCTCGGCTTGTCACCTACTGTCCTGACTGTCCACTACATCTTCTCCCCTGATCACCTATAGAGGCTGCAGCAGTTTAGATCATGCAAAGTCCCCTCCCTCTTTTGTACCATCCATCACCAGCTACTCTAAATGACCACATATTTCTGGCCTCCTTCCTTCCCTTGTTCCTTCTTTGCTCAACTCAGAGGAACTTGCTCCCTGTTATCTCCTTGTTTTTATCCTTCACCCAAAATTGACCACATTTCTTAAAACTGGTCTTGTGCCTGTCTTTGTTAGTGTTATCTTAAAGTCTAGGAATAAATCCCATTAAAGTCATATATAAAACTATATTTTCTCTAGAAAGCTTTCCCTGCTCTAGATTTTCCTGAACTAAATTTGAGAGTCTCAGGACCCAGTCACGTACTGCATGTTTGCCTTTGATGTATCAATGTTAATAATTCATATATTCATTGAATGATGTTGAGATGACTACTACATGACAGGGTTGTTCTATGTGAGGGAGACACAGGACTGAACAAAGCCAAGTACTACTTTCATGAAGAGAGAAATGAGATACTGACAAGAAGTGAAGAAATACCTAAATAAGTACTCTGGAAAAATGCAAGGCACAGGAAAGGAATAATGACTAAGGACCCGTGTGATGAAACGATACCTAAAGAAATCTATGAACATTTTTCATGCTTACATTCAAGTGAGAAAAAAAAAAACTGGGCAAAGGGAATTAGGAAGAGAGAACAGTAAAAGGTTAAAACAGGAGTTTGCTCTGGAGACAGTGGACCTGGGAAAGTCTGGGGAGGGCAAGTGGTGGAGGGACCTCGAGCTGCTTACAACTGACCTTGTAAGAAACAGTGATAGGGACGGCCAGATAGCTCAGCAGATTAAAGCACCTGCTTAGGCAGACATAGGGACCAGAGTTCAATCCCCAGTGTGGCGTGCTGTCCCTACCCCCGGGGAGCGCTGAGGACTGAGGCTGGGCATGGTAGCACAAGGCTGTAATCCCTGCACTTGGGAAGCTGAAAACAGGAGGATCACTATGAGTCCAATCTGGATAGTGAGACTCTGTAGACTCTGTACTAAATATATTAAAAAACAGAAATACTAATAATGTAGGTTGTAGCTGAGGAGGAAAGGAATCCACTAGACTTCTGCACAGAGAAGTGACACAGCATTACAGAGAGAGTTCTGAAACTTGATAAATATCCAGATTTCCTTCAAGATTCTATTAAATTAGTTCAAAATTTTTGAGGCTCTATTTTTTCTTTATAACATGGGATTATAGCTGTTTTTCAAATTAAGAAAATGCAATGAGGCACTTACCAAAAATGCATAACATATGGAGAATGTTTAACTGAAAGCTCTAAATTTTATCTCATTTTTCATTTACCAATTATCAGTTTTGTATCTCTCCAGAATAATATTTTTATTAGAATCATCTATAAACAACTGTGAAACTGCAGAAATTACAGAGAGAGATGTTTCATAATGTTTTATGTATACAATCATCAGCCAAGTTAAGCAGAATTCAGAAAAAAGGACAACTGGAGTTAAGGCAAGGAAGAAGAGTCACACATGATTTTAACTTGTGATTAGTAACATGGTTAGTGTGACTTGATTAATGATTGTGGTTCATGGCTTTTGGGTCACCATGCAGGGCCTTATTTATTTTTATTGTAAACCCAGTAATGAATATATATTAAGAGGAGCAAATATATAGAATCATTGTCTTTATCACAACTTAATTTTGAGTGATAGCCTCTTCATCATCACACATAAAATGTCTGAAAACTGTCTCTAAATGCCTTAGAAATATACAAACTTAAAGAGAAAACAGCTCACACTATATAAAATCATAGGTTAAACCAGCTTCCTTTGTATCTAATACTTTTAATTGAAACTGAAGGGTACTTGGGAGATGGCTCAGTAGAATAAGTGTTTCCCTGGCAAGCACAAGGGTCTGAGTTCAATTTCCAGTTCCGCCACAAAAAGAAAAAAACAAAAAAAAAGAAACTAAAGGATATGGCTTTTAAATTACATTCAAAGAAGACATTTATAGAATACATGCCTGCTTAGCATTTTCTGACATTTTCTAATACTACCAAGGTGAAACACCACATGGTCACTTGCAGGCTCTGGGGCTAAGAAGGTTGACACAGCCAGGACCAAATGCCTGGACTCGCTCTTCTCCATGCTGCGTGTACACCACGCTGGGAAGTGTGAAGGACAAAGCGCATCCTCCCAAGGTGCCGTGCCTATGAGACTTATGACAAATGAGGTGTCACTCACTGTTTTTGTCAGCATCATACTTCATAATCTCTTACCCATATAGTGTGAGGAAAAAGAAATACTTGTCCCTGTGTTCTCTATTGGTTGAAACTCTTCGTCAAGAAGATCTCAAGGAAATCTTCCCTTCAGTGGGGTAGCCTAGACATTTTCCTTACACTGCCATGAAAGATGACAAAGCTGTGCCATCCTATGACTTACAAACAGCGTGGAAAAAGTAATTGCATGGTGTCATCCACCTGTATAAATTTCTGAGGCTCCGGAGACATACACTTTTCTTCATATTCACATTTAGATTTAAAAATATGAACAGAGAGTTAGAACCTTTTCTTCATTCTGTCTGAATTTGGTTGTAAGGTGGCTGCATTTTCAGGAGGCCATTCCCTGCTGGTCAGGGCTTAGAAGGAGAAGCTGGACTTTGGGCCCCAACCATTGACATCATGTTGTTTTCAGCTTAGGACTACTTAATGTGTGTAGAAGAATTCTGCTTTCCTGAGGCACAGAGCAGCTCCTGCCGGACACTCTGCACTGTCAAATAACTTTGCTTCACTTCCCTCATTTTTTCTGTTCAACTTGCTCTCCCATTGTCTAAAGCAGCTATGTCAAAACTGTTTCATTTGGGGCTGGGGAGATGGCTCAGTAGAATAAGTGCTTTCCTGGCAAGCGCAAGGGTCTGAGTTCAATCCGCAGTTCCACCAAAACAAACAAACAAACAAAAACTGTTTCATTTGCTGCAAGCTGGGAGGCATACATTCTGTCACTCATTTTCAGCACATTAACACTTATTTGGCAAACACAATTGAGGTCTTCTGACCCCCAGCCCAGGCAGGGCATAGGTTTGCCAGCGTGGTTCCCCGTCTCCTCATCCCTGCCTTCTACTACAGATATTTCCCTTCAGTTGAGGCATCGCAGGCCAGTGGGCCTGTGTGTGGGACAGAATACTGACATGCCTCCAAGACCTCCGGGCCCCTGTGTAGCCACCAGTGCAGTCAGTATGGAGGACTTGTGTGATCAGGTTGCATTAGGGGACAGCTGAGACACACAAACTTACATATTGCATGGCTCCTCTTATATAAGAAACACGAAGTCTAAATAAAGAGCAAAATAAAAGACAGATAAGGGGAAATAGGGAGATGGATCCTTCTCAAAGAAGAAGGTGACCAAGAGATGGCGGGTGGAGACGGAAGGCAGGGAGAGGGGACAGAAAGTTGAATTCAGGGGTGTTGTGTAAGTGTGCAAACTCCACAAGAGAAATTTAAGCACCACCTACTGCAAAAAGGAGCAAAAAGGGAAGAGGATGCAGAACTGGGTGCTTAAGGAAGGAGCGAAGGGAAAGGAGATGAACAAAAGACTTTGATGAGTCATGTATCTAATGAATATGTAACACCAATTCCCTACAAGGAATACAAACATTAGGTACTGCAAACATTGTCTAATAAAAAATTTCTGCATAGGGTTGAATAAAGTACCACATGTAACCACATTTCCATTCCCTCACGTAAATTGAAGTGATTTCACTTATGTTTTAGCAAGGGAAAAGAAATCAGGTGAATGGTCTAAATTAATTGCATGAGCAATTAATCTATAAATGAGCAAATCCTCTTGGCTGGTAACTGAAGGCAAAGACTCAAGGCATAAGGATGCAGTAACCCGCGCAGCCAGAAGGGGGCCACGTGGGAAAGAATGTGTGCAGCCTTTGCATGCGAAAAGCAGCCCCTGCAGGCAGCCCCCAAAGAAAAGAACCTCAGTCCTACAACCGTGGAGCTGAACGCAGCCCACTTGAGGAATGAGACAGGGAGTGAAGCTTTCTGTGGAAGCCCCAGGTGAGCCACTGACTCTTCGCTTTTGGCCTCTTTGTGTTCTGGTTATCACTTTTAGAAACACAATCATGCCGCAGAAGAATAACATCATCGTAGTAGGTGTTTTAAGCTAAGTAGACCAATCAATAACACAAAATCAGAACATGAATAGAGCTTTAGGTTCATGCATATGCTTATTGAAGCGCTTTTCCATGAAGTTGTTTCCTGTGTTCAGCTTCTCCTTGCTGTTCTAATCATGGCCTCATCATCGTTGCCAACGAATAGTGAGTGAAGATGCTGCACATCCTATGTGGACACTTTCTATTGATTATTTCATTGAAGCCATATGATCAAAGAGCCAGGGTTCTTGTGAAAATATGGGTCATGAATCTGTCAGTCTGGGTTGGGGCATGATGCTCTAACACACTCCCAGATGAAGCCTCTTCTCTTCACAAGATGTATTTGTGGATGTTACTCATGAAGTGTAACTAGTTGCCTTTCTAAGCCTATTGACATGGTGCTGTTAGGCAACAGTGAGTTAAATAACAGTCATCAGGGTGAATTCACCTGAGGTGGAAGAATCTATGCACTTTGATGCTTCTCAAAATGTAAACAGAGAGGGAAAAAAAGTAACCTCAGGAAAATAACACGGGCGCTGATTGGGAAATCCTGTCTTTTCTCTTGAGGTGTGTGCTGAAGGTAGTGCTTGGTGACTTGTATTGCTTGTCAACTTTTCCATGGCCTAAGCTTTTTGTTCCTCCCTTGAAATTTGTTGAAATTCTATTGTTATGCTGATAGTATGAAAAGGTGGGATATTTGAGAGGTGATTAGGTGATTAGGATTTCTTTTTCTTCTGCTACATGAAGGCAAAGCATTAAGTATAGCACCAGGCAGCAGCCTGCACTAGACACTGAATCAGCCATTGCCCTGAGCTTAGACTTTTGTCCACCAGAAGAGAGAAAAGAAAATTTCTGTTGATTATAAGCCAATATAGATATAGATATAGATATAGATAAATAGATAGAGATAGAGATAGAGACATGTAGATATATAGAGAGGATATTTATTAGATTGGCTAATACCATAATAGTCTCAATGGCTGTCTGAAGGAGGAGAGCCAAGAAAACTGTTAGCTGTTCAGGGCAAGAAGCTGAAAGGTTTAGAATGAGAGAGGCGAATGATATAGCCACCATCCCAGTGCAAAGGCCTGGAAGCTCCTGGAGAGCTGCTGGCCCTGAAGACTACATGCAAAGGCTGGAGAACTTGTACTCTGATGTCCTCAGGTAGTGAAAGCAGTAGAAAATACATTCAGTCAAAATGTACCATTTAGGGCCAGCCAGATAGCTCAGTGGTTTGAAGCACCTGCTTAGGCAGACATGGGGACCAGGGTTTGATCCCTGGCATGCACTGAGATGGTGATTGAGACTGGGTGTGGTGGCGCACACCTGTAGTCCCAGGACTTGCAAGGCAAACAGGAGGGTCACTATGAATTTGATCTGTGTAGCAAGACCCTGTAGACTCTGTACCAAATACATATATATATATATATATATATATATATATATATATATTTAAAAGATGCATCCTGTACATGTGAGTTTCTCCCTCCTGGTTTTGCATTCTACCAGACTGTCATAGCAGGTAGGTCTTCCCACACTGTGATCTTCTCAAGAAATACCCTCACAGACACATCCAGAAATATGTGTTACCAATTTTCTGTGCACCCTTCAATCCAGTCAAATTGACAATTAAAACTAACCTCCTGGTGGAATTTTGTTTTAGCAGCCTGAACAGATTAACGTGACTCTTAAACAATGTCAGACAGCTCCTCAAGGAGTGTCATGCTACGTGAAAGCTGACTTCTGTGCCTCAGCACTACCATCATTTAGAATACAGTGTCTCTTGGTTGTGGGAAGGTGTCTTGCACCTTATGGAAGACTTACTAACATTCCTTCTTGCTTGATGCGATAAGTACCCCATTCCAAATTGTAAAGCCAAAAAATGTTTCCAGACACTTCCAGTTCCCCTCCTAGAGAAAAATCATTCTTGGTTGAGAACCATTGCACTAAAAGCTCAAGAACACTGAATTAAGCTTTAATTAGGAAAGAAATAGCTCTGAGTGCATACATTAGCACAGAATTCGGTCACTTTTCTTCCATTAAAAACCCAACAGAATAATATTGCCTACCCTTCACAATATTACAAAAGATATAGCATGATTTATCTCATTTAATTAAAAATATTTGAGTAAAGATCAATTTATTTCTATGTTCAACTTTCTAATATCATTACTTCATTAACTTTTAATTTTGCAGTAATTTACTATTTAATCTACTGGCTAATACTCATGTCTTTTTATGGCCGAATTCTTTTAGTTTCAGAAGACATATAGATATCTGGTAGACATTATTAGAAGTCCTTTTTGGTTTTTCTGCCTCTCTAACTTTTCTCATGACCATGAGAGCACTCTTTTTTGGCCATTCATTCTCCATTTCTGCACCCAGTTTATTGATTCTTTATTGCTAGAAAGTGCCTCTGCTGAATAGCATGTCACCCTTTAAAATGAATACAAAGTTTTTTAAAAAGATCAGCCATGAAACTGTCTTGGAGTCCATAATTATGAGTCAGTGTGTATATGAGTTGTTAGGAAGTTTGGTCATTGTATGAACATCATAGTAGGCAAAACCGAATGGTCTAAGTCAATCACTCATTCTGGCCTCATGATGTGATCGGCGTACTTGATAGATAGAAGATGTAGGAGATTTTTGACAAAGTAACAGAGCATATTGTTCCACATTAAACTTCTTAATGTAAATATATATTCTAAAATTGATAAGAATACAGCTTAATGTATACATCACCCAACAGCCATTTATTATCACTATCAAATGTTACATACTTTATATGTTCATACATGCTGTACTTTAATATGCCTGGCAGCACAGTAGGTTTGCTTCTACCAGCATTGCTACAAATGCAAGAGAAATACATTGAACTATTGTGTTTATGATGGCTGCGGCCTCATTAGTCAACAGCAATTTTCCAGCTCCACGATTATTTCATTGGACTACTATTGCAGATACTGTCTGCCACTTACCAAAAGTCATTGTGTGACACATGACTGTATTTTGCTTCTTTTAATCCAATGCACATCTCTGAATATTTCATTTTCTTTAATCTTAAGTACACAGGCATGGCCAGATCAGAAGTTTGCTTGTTCACATTAATATACATATACCATACATATTAGTACACATGTACCTGTAAGGCACTTGCTAAAATATTTTAGTCTGCCTTTTAAAAATCACAAAAGGGACCAGTCTCTATACTAGATTTTTGTTAACTAATGAAAAATAGACCTCACTATTAGCTACATTTGTATAGTAGATAATTTATGGTATATATTTGCACACAATATTGTCAGAATTCTTATAGCCACAAGTCCAGATATTTAGTGTGTGACAATTTAATATCAGTGAAAGAACTAATGATTCAAGAAAATGTACATGAAATTATACTCACATTTCTTATTTTGTTATTTATTTGTCAGAACTCAAACAAAAGAAATGTAATCCAATTTGGATTTAACACAGATGAATTTTCAGAAATGAACTACAAAGTGCAAAAAGCCATGCTCAATAAAGTACTAACAGGTGTGGTATTATAGATGGCTCATATGGTCTTTGAAATCTATTCAGGCTTTTACAAAACAATTACTTGTATGTTTCCCAGCAAAATATGTGAGAAATTTCGGTAGCACTCTGCTAATAAAATATTTCAAATCTTTTCTCAGCACGTGCATTTAGAGCCACCAGACAACGTTCCCTATTTGGCAGCACTTTCTTTGTTTTGTTCCTTCAAAGTTAGAACAGCTCTGCCTTGCATTCCAATTTAAATTATATTCTCAATGCCACCAATCCTGTACTAAAGCCAATTCAAAGTAGTTGTGTACTGTGGAACCCACTGGAATTATAATGAATTGTTCTTTTCACTAATAATGACAATTCTGGTTTCCTTTTAATCTGGAAAAATATAACAGCTGAAATAAGATGTTTTCTAAAATTAATCAAATAAAATTGTGTTCCGTCTACTTTCTGTAAATGTTGTGTAAGAATTCCCAGATTAAAGTCCAGGGGGAAGAGATAATGAGGCAAGTGAGGCAGGTCTGATGTGACGGCAGAGGACTTGCAAGGGAATTCTTTGCTTTAGTTTTGTGTGGAGAAAGAACCAGGGCTTCTGTATGGAAGTACATGGAACTCAGACACTTGCATCATGCTTTCCTTTTATGGTGTATTTAGACCGTTTTAAAGAGGGAAAATGGGGTTGGCCAAATAGCTCAGTGGACTAAAGCACCTGCTTGGTAGACAGGGAACAGGTTCGATCCCCCGCATGCCTTGCCGACCCTGCCCCTGGGGTGCGCTGAGATGGCCATTGAGACTGGGCATGGTGGCACACCTGTAATCCCAGCCCTTGGGAGGCTGAAAAACAGGAGAATCACTACAAGTTTGATCTGTGTATTGAGACCAGGTAGACCCGGTACTAATACATAAAAAAGAAAGAATAGAATAAAATAAAATAAAGAGGATTATTTTTCAGGATCTGTCCTGAAAAATAATGAAGATAGAACTTTTTAAAAAATTATGCTGTTCTATTTGGAATATAGCCACGCTTGAGTATCTAGAGATTGGTTCTAATTTAAGGGTCAGACTGAGATTTTCTCCTGGGTAAGAGACCTTAAGTCGACATGAAAGCATACATCATGAACAATAATGAAGTTAAGAAAAATACAGTTCAGATTACCTCAGCACAAATTATACACGTGTAACTCCAGGGCATTTTAGAGAATGTTTAATTCAGTTTCAACTGAAAAGAAATAAAACTTTAGAATTATACTTTTAAATTTTTTCCTTCAATTTCTTAATACATACAAGTCATTTTAAACTTTCTGATGAAAAAGTTACATTTTGCATTTGAAAAAAAAGTACTCCTTAAGGTGCCAAATCTCAAAATTCAATTGATGAAGTGCAAACAAATTTTACCACATTAACTTAAGGGTAAAAACAAAATCCCTTAATATACAAATGAGGATAGAATAGAAGACGGAGGAGAGGACAGTATCAATTTTGTTGTTAATATTTGGTCCCAAAAATGTCAGTGTTGGGTCTGAAGACAGTACAGCGTGCCTTCTCCGTGCATCCTCAGGCTGAATCAAAGTTAATCAGATTTCCACAGGTTTGGAAACAAAAAAGTTTGTTCTGTACAGATTTCCTTCTTCCCCCCTTTGGAAAAATGAGTAAAATTTCAAAAAACTCAATGACATCAGGCAATCCTATAACATGTATCACTTGGTAATGAATTATTTTTGTATATAAACATAGGCATCTAAAATCCACACCTTCAGGCCAGTGAGATAGCTCAGGGGACTAAGCACCTGCTTAGGGAAGTAAAAGGGACTGGAGTTTGATTCCTGCCACCACAGGCCACTCCGGCCCCACCTCCGAGTGGGCTAAATGGGCCACCAGGTCTGTGCGTGGTGGCGCACACCTGTAATCCCAGTGCTGAGGAGGCTGAGACAGAAAGATCACTACCAGTCCAAGCAGTGTAGTGAGACCCTATATAAAATACAAATAAAATAAAATTCACAGCCTCTAAGCCTAAAGATTTTCATAGAGATTAAATAAAATAATAAAGATTTGTCTAGTATATAGCAATTATTCTTTTTGCTACCAGGAATAATGATATATGTGATTGCTGAAGTTTCAAATGTTAAAAAAACCCACAAATTTATCTCTTTTGCATTTATGTAAAAGTTGAAACATTCCTATACTAGTTTAAACAAAATTTAAATAGCTTTCATGGGCCGGCAAGTTAACTCAGTGGACTAAAGCGCCTGCTTAGACAAGTTTAGGCAAGCTCAGGGACCATGGTTCTATCCCTGGCACTACATGCCTTGCCAGCCCCACCCCCAGGGAAAGCTGAGCTGGCTAGAGTCCCAGCATAGTAGCACATGCCTGTAATCCCAGTGCTGGGGAGGCTGAAACCAGGAGGATCACCATGAGTTCAAGCTGAGTAGTGAGATCCTACAACTACCAAATACATTTTTTAAAAAAGAGCTTTCATATAGGAAACATTTTGGAATACAAAAGGGTTTTCCTTCATGATGTAAAAAAAAAGAGTAAATCAGCAGCTCTATAAAGTAAAGTAGGGGCTTGGGATATAGCTAAGCGGCCTAAGCGCTTGCCTGGCAAGCATAAGGTCCTGAGTTCAATCCCCAGCACCACAAAAACGACCAACAAACAAAAGTAAAGCAAATGTTTGTCTTTTTGAGATACTTGCATGATATTGGGTGTGTAATTTGTGCCATGTTACAACCTCTGTGATGGCAGGATCGGCAGCTGTTAGCTGACAAAGAACAGGTTGCCTCCTCCCTTCTTGATGAGAGACGCTTCCGCTTCCATCTGCAGCCAGGCTGGACAGGAGGTTGGTAGGCTGCTTGTGCACAGAATGTGGCTTTCAAACTATAGGAGAGCTAAACCGAGGAGCTGCAGGCAAATAGACTAGTTCCATCTCTGTACATTAGCACCTAGATTAATATGAAAATCAGAATGAATCCTAAAATCCAAGGGATCTGAACCCAGGTCAGGATTAAGGTTAGTGAATGAAGATCAGAGGTGTGTTCTCAGGAGCCAGTGAGCCTGTGGTTTCTTTCTCCTTAGTCTTCCAAGGTCAAGCAAAGTAGTTTTGAAAACCTACTATGTTCCATCTCCGCTAAAAACAATTAAGCCAGTGATGCTTCAGCACTATTTTCTTTTCATTCTGGCTTGAGTTTATGTTGTTCTTATTGCCAAAGGAGAGTGCTATCCTACGGTCCTTCTCAAGTCTGATTCTTGATCAGAAAATATCGGTAGTGAGCCTATTCCGACAACAGACCTATGGTGTGCAGCTACTAAAAAGCGCAGCAAGCTCCAGTGAGTAAGAACTCTCAGAGGCCACAGTTTTACCCCACATTTTCCTCGTCAACTAGCCTTGATTTCCCGACTGTGCTTAGCTTCCCCCAGCGGGTACATTTGACAGCACGCTGGTGTATACACTGCATCTGCACCAAGACTGTACGTACAAATAAAGACACTGCTTAAGAAGCCATAATGAGTCTTTTGTCTTTTATTTTTAATATATATTATATTTTCCAACCCTCAGAAAGTTAAGTAAGTGATAAACATGTAAGGAGAAGAACTAAAAAAAGATACATCTTTTCTTATTTACAAAAGCATCATAAACCTTTTGGATCTTCTACATTCTCCAAAGTTCAGTTCACTTTCTCTGTCCATTTTAGAATGCTGGGATGATTTGTCACTGTCACCACACATCTAGAGTAAATATATCGTCTTCTGTGATATACCATTCAGGAGTATTTCATTGTTTTATAACTTGTCAGGAAATTGCTGGAGTTCAACTCTTATTTCAATTACGTGAGAACTCATTGATAATCACAGAAACAAACTCACAACATAAATTAAGGCTACAAGTAATCTTAAACCTGTCATTCAGTACTCAGAATAAAGAAAAAAGAAAATTCTTACCTGAAATACATTTGAGACTTCCTCCCTCCCCTGCCATTTCTCATGACCACTGTAGTCCACTGTATTTCTCTTCCTCTTCTCTTCTTGTCAGTAGCTATACTAGAAAGGAGAACAATAATAGTAATAGTAATAGTAATTTGTGGCTAACAATTGGCCACACTAGTCTAAAAGATTTAATAGTCTCTTATGCTCCGCTGATACCAGCCAGCTTGAGCACATCTTAGGCCACAGGTTGCAATAGTACAATGACAGTGTGCAGTGAATGAAATGGGTAGTGGATGAAACTAAGTCACTTTGACATACCTTCAGAACTAGTGGAACTCACCATATAATCCCTCTTGAGTTTCCTATTAATACATCCACATGGTCATTGTAGTAACATGGAAATTGGAAATACAGGCTTCGTAAGACAGAAAGGTATTTCTCATGGAATTCTCTAAAACTGGTGAGTGAATAATTACAAGGACAGAAAATAAAATGTGGCTAACTCCAAGCTTTTATTATTTGCTTCTGTGAACACATACAACACTGTTTCTCCAAAGAATTGGCAAGCGAAGCACAGAATTGTTTTTCCAGGCCTGATAATGCCAATTGGTGGAATGAAATAATTATTTCCACCACAGAAGATATTTCATGATATTTTGTAATATGTTTTATGTCCATTGCATAGTCTTGTTCCTATTTATTTTATCAAATTGTGCTTCTATCCACCAGCAGTAACTCTGGATGTTGCCCTAGGTTCCCCTTTTTCTTTCATTCTTTAGAATTTCTAGATTACCAGGAACTCCTTGCTTCTTCCTTAACTGCACTTTACCTCCAAGGCTGGAGCAGTCCTAGACTGAGAATGTACCTGCCACAGCATTCCTGCTCTTGGAGGAGCAGTTTGATTGGGCCCATGGCTTCCTATGTGTCAGTCCATGGGCAGCTGGCTCCAGGGCCGACACTGTGGCAGAAGGGCACAGTCAAACAGAGCTGCTTGCTGTGTGGCATCAGGCAGTGGAGCACAGGGCATGAGGGCCAAGGAGAGGAAGACTCTTTAAAGTCACACCCCATATAATCCCTCCACGCAGACCCCCAGCTAGAGCACTGGAATAATCCACAGATGAGTACAATGACTCCTGCTCCAATCACCGAGAATCTCTTAACTGAGTGAAAGATTAACTGGCACAGTGCCCTCCAATTGGGTTAAGCTGGCAAATAAATATTTTTTTCCCTGTATTTTAAGGAATGCTCTACAGGGTGTTCATGGTCTCATTACTAGATCAGACTTGTAGTGATTCCTCTATTTACAGCCTCCCAAGTGCTGAGATTATAGGCGCTGCGTGCCATTATGCCCAGTCTCAATTGCTGTCTCAGCGCGCCCCGGGGGCGGGGCCAGCAGGCAAATGAATATTTAAGATATGAATTGGTCTGGACTTCATAGTAAAAGGAGATGCTTGCAATTATTAGCTTAGTTGCCTGCACAGTATAGACCTAAATAGGAAATCTCAAAAACTATAGGAAAATGCATGCTGTGAAAACCTTTTGACCTTGTAGTTGTATTATCAGAAAAGATTTACAAGTAAGTTTATTGTATTTTTACTCTGATATAATTTAGTTGCTTAATTAATATATTCTAGAACAGAATGAGTGTTGTTTTAAATGATTTGTTTCCAGTATGACTTGTTAATTTATAAACAGAGCTATCAGAGTACTTATTGGGAAATCATCCTTGCTCTATAGAATATAATGGCCCCAAATGTAATGCTATTGGATGCCATGTAGAGGATGGCAAATATTCCCTTTTTTAGCAATTTGTTTTTAATTTGAAAGAAATATAGAATGCTAATGTGAAAATGCCATTCAGAAGCTCTGTAAAACTGTAATTCAATTTTTTTTTTTTTTTTTTTTTACTGTCAAAGTCCCTAAGGAGAATATACCCCAGCATTCCTCTCCCCAGGAAAAAATTAGTATTTACAAACAATGTGCAAGTCTGCATGGAATTTCAAAGAGTATTGCAATCTCCAAGTTTAAAAAAAAACATTTCTCCAGAGAAAATTGTTTGGGCACCAACTAGTAAATAAAATTTAACATTAACATGGGCAGAGGTCAGTAAGTTAATGCTGGAACAAGACAAGAATATCCCAGAATTGAGGATGAACTGTTCTTACCCAGCAAATGTGAATGAAATCTGAAAGATGTAGAAGGAAGGATGAAGTACAGACCCACACACATTTGCCTCACAAGAGGATTTCCTAGGGTCTAGCTTGATTTCTGTTTTCAGATTTCATTAACTGTGGAATTAACCATAAAGATTTGCAGTGCAAATCTCAGAAAAGAATGACACCCTGACTGATTTATAGTGAAATAGGAACTATAAAGTCTTCTCATTTAAAGCTTCTCTTTTACTACACATATAAAAATAAATGTTGAAACTGTGTTCAGAATGCACTAAGTGCATTTGTGATCCTGCTGACATGAGCATACCTCCTAGATTTTACTTCTGTGGCTTATGCTGCCCTGAACAGTTCAGTGTGAATAGAGTCTCTTTATGTCCAGTAAGAAGATGCATTATCTTATAATGAATAGAATGTGAGGGCAAGCAGGCAGATGTCCATTTATGTTCTTACTATAGCTTTACTCTTGTTATCTTATCGCAAGGAACATGAGAAAATTGTAAAGTAAGAAACTTACTCCGAAATATTCAATGCATGATGTCTAAGTGAGGTACATGATCATGTTAACCCTCCAAACACAAATATCTATGGAGATAAGCATATGAATAAAACTGTACTAAAAGCTCACATATTCAGTAAATATCTTAGAAATATTTTAACTCTTTGAATGGCCAATTAAAATAAATGTCATTTTATAATTTAACACATCATAATGTGCATTTCACAACATTAAAGAAGTGATAACTAAGTGAAGCAATTTCTTCTAAAGAATTCTGAGTAGAAAATTCTTTGTGTTTCTATTGAGTAAAAAAAAATCATTTTAGATTTTTGTGTCCATAAAGGGATTTGGAGAGTAAGGACCATTTTGAATATAAAACAGACCAAATGATGCAATTTTGCTTTAAAGTTCTAATTAGGAAAAATTTTTCTGCATGCACAGTCCAGGTAATTGCTTCATTTTTCCATTTGATTATGTATTAACACATTCATAATTACTTTACAAACTTTTAAAACCAAAGTATAAGTAATACTTTTCTTCACCAATTGTTTAGAACAAAATTTTTTGAAAGCTAATTTCATAAAATACCTGTATGCTAATAATCAAGTCAGAACTACAAATGTGAAATAAAATAATGAAGAAGTGGAGTTAGCTAAATAATAAAAAAGTAAAAATGCTTTTTTTACAGAGGAATATAATTTAAGAAACACAAGTTTTATTTTTTTAAAAGCCTGGAATTATAGCGATAATCTCTTCAATTTTCCAATTCATTTAGGTAGCTCACAGGATTTTATTTCTGTGAAAACTGTTGTCTTAATTCCTGCCCTATTACTTTGCTTATCATTGCAGAAAGAGTAAGGATTTTCTTTCGGTTTGAAAAGCCCAAGCACATCTTACAATCTATTGAAAATAAAAAATAAGAGAACTAAAAACTTCATCAATTAATATTTTTTAATCTCAAAGAAAAATTTCTGTCATGCATATTTAATAGACAAACTCTGAGTGTGGAGAAGAGAAGAGCAAGAGCGAGGCTATGCGTTCAATTTGATGCGCTGTATCATAAAGATTCACATGTGATGTGTGGTGGCTTCATCACATGTCAGCTTTGCCATTCTGCATATTTCCCAGAACCCCCTTCCTGGTGTGCTTCCTATTAGGGTGGCAACAGAGAAGATTACTGTGTGACTAGAGCGGGGCACAGGTGGAGAGGAGCTGTTCTGTCATGCCTGAGGTCACACAACTGCCATACCATCTACCTCATCAGAGCATGGTCACATTCGGATCTGCAGCTTCTGACTTCCAAGTTCAGTGACAATGGGTTTCAGTGTCTGTAGATCACCAACACTTTTAGAGGAAGAGCCCTACAACTGATGTGGTTTCTAGTCTTTCTCCCTGGGCTCAATTTCATGTTTGAGCTGATCTTAACCTTATCTGCTTTATATCCATCTTTTTTATTACATTTCTCCCTACAGGCTATGACAACAGAAACTGCTTAACTAGCACTTATGATTATGTAACATATGTCATAAAGGTTCCGCTTGTGAGGTTACAATTTCACTGGGGAACTAAATCTCAACAGAACAAAAATGATTGCTTTACAAACTCAAATAATATTGCACTTGGTTGTCATTATTGGGTACCAGGGATTGCTTGTGCTTACCAGGCAAGATTTTATGGTGTTGAGCTATCTTTCCAACATGCTATCACTATTCTAGCTGTAATACCTTATGGTCTTATGCGGTATATTTTTATTTATTTTTGCTTTTTCAATTTTTTTATTTTTTATGTTATTTCCCATAATTTTATTGAGAAACAAATAGCAATGAGACAGTTTCAAATCAAATTGGTAG
>NDGM011174011.1:0-12211 GCA_002564305.1 Octomys mimax | reverse complement strand
AAAAAAAAAAAGAAAAAAAAATAAATAAAAATATATGTTACTGGTGCTACCACTGTCTATCTTTCAAGAAGTGATGGGCCTTCTTAATTTTATTTGAAATCAATAATTATTTTATTAGCCGGCAAGATAGCTCAGCGGACTAAAGCTGACCACAGGGACTGGGGTTCAGCCCCCAACATGAGGAGCTGGGCCCGCCCCTGGGGCATGCTGAGCAGACGACTGAGACTAGGCATGGTAGCTCGCACCTGTAATCCCAACGTTTGGGAGGCTGAAAACAGGAGAATCATTACGAGTCCAATCTGTGTAGTGAGAACCTATAGACCTTGTACTAAATATATAAAAAATTATTATTTTATGAATTTTTATTTGTATAAGGTAGTGCTTTTGATTTACTTTACATCTCACAATTTCACTCCCAAATTTAAATTTCATGCTTGTATATTGTTTTCTCATGCTCCCTGCTGTCATTTCTGTATTATTAACAGTGCACTACAGCACTGAGAGAGGTCAGCTCCAATATTCACAGAGATTTTGATTTTGTTTCATTTTCATCTGGATCTGTGCCTGTAAATCCAGTTTCCCAGTTGGATTTAATTGTCCCATGTAGTCTACTTTCTTCATTTGAGGTTTTTTGTGTGTGTTTAGTACAGGGTCTACAGGGTCTCACTACACAGATGGGACTCGTAGTGATTTACCTAACTGAACTATTTCTCCTAAGAGCGTTTTTGTCCCTGTAAAGGTTCTGCCTGCTCACGGTGCATCTGACTGTGTTTACTACAGCCTCTACTCAATAAGGTACTTAGTAAGTGTTGAAGATTCAAATGATTTCTCCAATTTTACTCTTAATTAAACAAAATTTTTTTAATATCGAATATAGTGAGATTTAAAAATGTATAATTAATATGGAAGTATATTCATCCAATAGTTATTATTGAATAACTTTTACACACTCTCTCTCAATACTATTAGCACACTCGGTCTGTGTTGCACAGCCTTAATTGTCCCACTTGGGTTACTGTTTCATACTTGGCCTTCCTGTAGCAGAGGCCTCCTGACAGTTTTAAAGTTAGATACCTGAGTCCACCCAAGTCTTCTCTGCAGGTCATTAGACCTCTAGTTCTATGCCAGATTCATCGATGGAAGCTCGTTGCTCCAATTTGCCCTCTGCAGCCTGATCTACTCAGACAGCTGACAGCAGTAAGCTTTGCAACAACTGCAGTCATTTCCACCCTACAGCAGTTAAATGAAAGAATAAACTGGAAGGCAACCTCTTCTGTGTTGGACAGTTCTAATTATTATTAAAGGTTATACAAATTCAAAGTAAAAAATATATCTATGCTTTAAGTAATACTTAAGTACATTTTTACTATAAAAGTAAAATCTTCACATACTAAAACATTAAAATATTTCAGAAAGATATCAGATGTCTGTGAAAGCAAAATCCTTTCTTCACCTTTCGTCGCAGGAACAGATTTTCTCAGTGAGAAGCATAATTGCATTTTTTCCCTTACTTGTTCACTGTGCTACTATAAAGATAATGTGACCTGTATTTATAAGTCTGGTAAGAAAGAATAGATATGCTTGGTTAAGCTCCACCCTCCTTTTTCCTCTTGGGGATCTCCATCTTCCAGGTGCAGGCTGTCCACTAGTAGAGTGCCACGTCCAGTTCAGTCTCAAAGTTCCCAGGGGGAAGTATGGCAAGAGGATGGAGAAATAGAAGAGGCAGAAAGCTGAGGTCAGGTGGAGCCCTCTCTCTGGGTGGGAGGAAAGGAGCTGCTGCACCACTGCAGGGCATCATATTTGTGCTCTCAGAAGGCTGACACCAATTCCAATCCCTCTGCCTAGCCACTTTGTCAGGTTCTCCTGAGCATCTTTTCTTGGAGCCAGAACAGCTTGTTTTACTGGTTCACCTTGTATCTGTGATCTGTCTCCAGCTTTAGCTTCTCCCTACAGTAGAGGGATGGGATGCAAGTATTCCCCTTTGGATAAATTAGTTTGCTTCTGAGACTCAGTTACCATATTTATTTGAGTCTCATAAACGTTGAATTCTTATCAGTGATCTTTATCTTTATGAAAGTATTTTTCCTTCACCATTATTTTGTTTCTCCATTTACTAAAGTCATTGGTAGAAAAATAAGAACTCTTTTATTTTTTCTGTCTTTTTAAAAAAGAGAATAAAAATAGTAAAAGAAAATTGGAAGCAATACAGAATTTCACTACAAAAATGATAGGAATAAAACAATGACCCTCCTGTTAATTCTTAAACATCTCTTTGGAGACTCCTGACAATAATAATAATTCACCCAATCCAAAACATTAGTCCTATTTCTACATTAATGGTAAATATGTCCTTCAATTCTTTTTTGGGGGGAAAAAACTTTTTCACATTTTTATTACATTTTTATATACAAGTAGGGTCAATGGAGGTTGGAGTATGTATTCTGTTTATCACTGTAAAATATTCATTTACACTGGATGTTGTGCCTTGTGCAGCACTCCACACAGGCCACATAAAACCACTCTGTTCTGACTTACTAGAGCCGTATAGTGCATCATTGTCGTATAGTACACTCCTTAACTAGCCCAGTAGGTAAAACTGTATTCTCTTGCTTCCATAAGCCATGCTGAGTAGTTGCAGTCTAAACCAGGTGCGGTGTATTTCATAGGGCAGCACCCAGTTGGGTTTCGTAATTTATCTATCCCAGCAAATGGAGGTGGTTTGTTGTATAAAGCACTTTCTTTTTTTTCATTCTGCAAACACTAGAGCCTTTTATTTTAAAATGTCAAGGCCACAGAGAAACAGCTTCAAGTTTATAATCTTTGTTTTCTACTTGATGAAAATGTACATTACATTCCCCAACAGCAAGTTTTTATTTCCTTTTCATAAAGCACTTTCTTATGCTGTTTCTCTCTCCTCATCCAACTGTATGCTGCAACTTATCTCCACTAATGATCTCTTGCCAAACACCTATTTTAATGTATAAAAACTTCAGTAAAACCAATGTAATATTGGTTTTAGAAAGATTCCCTTACAGAATTATTTTAATCCTCCTTGAAAGTATATCTGTTTAAGATTAAAATCCAGATCTTATGCAATTTTTATAACAATGAAAAGAACACGATTAGTATTCACTTCCTTCAGAAAGAACTTCCAGATTGCTTGACACAAGGTTTCCACCTCCTCTGTACTTTTAAGACATCTGTTAATACAGAAAATATTAAAATTGCTAAGAACGTCAACAGACCTAACGCAGTTCCACTTTATGAATTACAAGACCTATGTAGATTTGAAAAACTTATGGATGTATCTTGGAGTTGCATTCAGATTTATTCATACAGTGGTGTTTTAGATACATAGTGCCTAGTGTGGATTGGTATGTTTAGTTTCACATTACCTGCAAGAGTGTCACCACATGGAATTATGGCCAAAGATTTCATAACTTCTGTGTAGTAAGGAGATTTTAGTATGATGGATTGGAGATTATTTTTAAAGGCTAGGTACAAATAATAGCAGTGATAATGACAGTAGACATTTTATAATTTTACTTAATTTTTACTTCTGCCCTTTCATGTTTCACATGAGCATCTGTCCTATGATTTATGAATTAGACATTAGTAATTCTCTTACTAAAAAAGAAAGTAAATGATAGATATTATTGTTGTACTAGCAGATGATATTGTGAAGATTTTCACCTAGGATCATTTTTCAAAATTCATTATATTTGGGTTGGAAAGACCAAATGGTGAGCTCCAAGCTGAGGCAGGACAGGGTCTCAAGTTTAATGTTAGCCTGAGCAATCTAGTAAGACTGTGTCTCAAAATAAAAAGACAGAAGACTGGGATATAGATTAGTAGTAAACTGTCTTGCATTTTGATCCCCTAATAATGAATTTCTTTTTAAAAAATTAAGACATGATCAATTTTCTATTATAGGAGTTTTGAAGTAATGTGACTATTTGGTGCTAGGTAGAATGCACACAATCGACTAGATTAGGCAGTCTGATGCAAGAAGATCTGTTGGAATGAATGCACAGGAATACGCAGTGTTGTTACAATAAGTATCTTCCTGGATATGTTGCTGGCTCCCCTTGTCTAGTACCTCAGGACTTCTTGGTGGGAATCTCCACTTGACAGAGACAAATTAGAGCAAGCTACAAGACTACATTGATGAGCCACAGAAAAGTTCAGTGGTTCGTAGATAAGCCCACCATTACAAGAGTTACAGCTCTACACCTACTCAACATGAGAATGCCTGGCATCTACCAAGGAATTTCCATTCACCCCCAGACTGCTGATCACAACTCTGACTCCCTTCAGCCAGAAGTAGCCAGAAGAGTCATAATCTCTTGCTTTCTCACAGCACATAGGGGCATCTCTTCAGAAGGGGGACTATAATAGATAGTCCCCCTTTACAGATAAGCAAAGTAAAAACAGGTAGTCAGGCAGGGTAAGGCTCCTGAAGGAATTGACACAGGGGATAAAATCATGTAACTGTGGCTGGAGGCACATCTGTTAGAGGCCAGGCCTCAGGATAAAGACAAAATGACCAAGCTGGGTCTGGTTGCACACACTTGTAATCCCAGAACTTGGGAGGCTGAGGCAGGTGGATTGCCAGTTCAAGACCCTCAGCCTGAGTCTCAGGGTGACCCCAGGGGTGGCCTGAACTGCACAGCAAAACCCTGTCTGAAAAAGACAAAGAAAACAAAAGAAAAAAAAAAGATAAAATGATCAGGGACACATACCTCTCCAGGGATAAACAATAAATTACCGTAGGTCACCCAGTAGGTGACCAAAAACGCTTGACTCGTCTCTTCCTAAGAACGTTCTTGTTCTCTCCATGTACACTTGCTATATGACTTGCTTCCCCACTGGATCAATATTGCCTAAATGGCTAAACTTGTGATCTTATTGGTTGATTACAGTTTTGTTCTATATTGTACCCACCTTGTGATTTTGTGCCTGTCATATGAGTTTATCCACCACAGAGACACGCACTCGGTTCAGAACTAGTCCTTCACTTTGCTTCATTGCAAACTAATGTTTTTAAAAATAAAGAAGCATCTGTAACTCTTCAGTCTCATGGAGCAAATGCTTTTATCTACTTACTATATTTCTAAAATTACTACTTTTTTTGGGGGGGGTGGTTTTGTCTTTTTGAGACAGGGTCTTGCTCTGCAGTTCGGGCTGGCCTTGAGCCCACTTTGTAGCCCAGGCTGGCCTTGAACTCACAGTGATCCTCCTGCCTCAACCTCTCAAGTCAAGTGTTTGGATAATAGGCATGTGGCACCATGCCCAGCTAAAATTACTTTTTACTAATTTGCTAATATTACCTTTAAGGTAATATTATTCTAATAATTTAGATAACTTTTTATAAATGTTTTATGGTATACATGTTAGCATAGTATTTCTGTACATTATTTGTGCAAAAATAGATCATAAGCATTATATAAAAATGTGAACATTAGATAAAATAATGTAAATTAATATTATTAAAATATTTATAAAATATAATATAGACATATTAAATATAAGTATATTGTAAAAACACATTCTCTCTCTCCTCAGGCACACAACCATAAAAGGTTGAATCCCACTGACCCAGGTGATAGGTACCAGTGAACCACCCTAGAAGGGGCATGTGGTACTTACAGAAGGATTTACAGTAGCACTCACTGGTGACTTGTATATAGGAGAAAGCTGGAACCAAGAATGACAAATTCCAGTATCTAGTTTGAGCCAGTATCTGGCTTGAGCAAAATAAGAAGATGGCAGTGCTGTGTAATGAGGAAGCAATGAAACTGAAGGCTGGTTTTGGGGATAGTGCCTGTGAGGTGTATTTGTCTTTAAAAGGTAAATCTCCGAGGTGTTCTCTGAGACTAAAAGATGCAATTGAGGATTGTTAATATAGAAGAGTTAAGCGATGGCATCACTTGTGCACACAAAAGGAGCTCAGGGATGGAGCCGTGAGGAACGCTTAAAGGGCCAGGAGTAAATGCTGCTGCAAGGAAGGCAGAAAACTGAGGAAACAGAAGAAGGGAAAATGTTACGAAAGAAGGAAAGCTCTTCCTGCAACTCAGTACTAAGATGTCAGGAAAGGAGAAAAACAAGTTGAAAGCCACAAGGAGAAATAAAAGCAAGAGAGCAAGTCAAGTGTATCTTCTAGAGTTTAATGATATTTGGGACAATGCCAACAGAAAAATAATCAAGGTTGGAGCTGCTCACAGCTACAGTCAGAACGTGGATTTCTAGTGACTGATTTGGGAATCACACAGCCGTTATTCTGCTGAGGGGGAAGGAAAGGGACAGCTGGAGATAAGAAAGTCAGAGGTTCCAAGCCTTCAGATGTCTAGGGAAGGACAATTTGTCACAGAGAGGTGATATCTGTGAGAATGATGCAGAAGATACAGAAATGTACAAAATCTGTGGTCCCGCTCAGGGTATAGATCTAGACCTGTGTGTCATAGTAGAGGTTTTATATATTATAGAATGTGTTATTTTAGTATATATTGCATATAACACATATGTTCTTTTTGGGGGGGGCAGTTTTCAACCCTTTTAATTTTTTAATTTTGAGACACAGGATATCGTCTGGTTAAGTTGCCTTGGCTGGCTTCAAATTTGTGATCAGTCCTCCTACCTCAACTTGCCAATTAGTTGGAGTACAGGCATGCAGTATCACATACCACTGGACACTTTAAAATAAGAATGGTTAGCTTGGAGTATAGTGTATCAGTACAGCATTTGCCTAGCAAGAACAAGGTCTTGAGTTCAATTCCTGGCATCTAAATTAATTAATTAATTAATTAATTTTTTGTATTTTTAGGACAGGGTCTCACTATTAGATTGAACTTATAGCGATCCGCCTGTTTACAGCCTCCCAAGAGCTGGGATTACAGGCACCTGCCCCTATACCCGGTCTCAATTGCTGTCTCAGCACGCCCTGGGGGCAGGGCTGGCACAGTAGGCACAGGATTTGAAACCTCTGACCCTGCACCTGCTTGCAGGCTCTTTAACTTGCTGAGTTATTTGGCCAGCTCTTAAAAATTGATTATTTTTGAAAGGGGGCCAGGAATTTAGTTCAATGGTGCATTGCCTTTCTGGCAAGTATTAGGTCCTGAGTTCGATTTCTGATACTCAAAAATAAATAGAAGTTTTTCAACCAAGGCATGGTGGTGAATACCTGCAATGCTACCTCTGGAAGGCTAAAGCAGTAAGGTTTTAAGTTTGAGCCCAGCCTGGGCAATTTAGTAACTTAATGAGACCCTCACCTCAAAAAATAAACCAAGAAACAAAACAAAACAAAAAACTTGGGGAATTGCTCAATGAGCAGCTCCTGGATTCAATCCTCAGTATGGGCAAAAAAAAGTTTCCATTAATTTCTCCTGATAGCTTTTGTATAAGCACAAACTTAGGGTCTCACTGATAGTAGGCAAGCTCTGCCACTGGGCTACATCCCTCATCCTGTGACACCTTTCTTAGTTACACATTACATTTGGGGTATATTCTAGATTTTAAGGTTGTGAATACTAAAGTTACTGGGCATGTTTACTGGTGTCTACACTAAGAATTAAAAATAAAAGAAAAATACTGTTAAAAAAGAGAAATGCTCACAATATTTTGACTCCATTTTTCATTGATGTAAGTTATTACCAGAAGTATGTAAATTTTGAAGCAATCAATTTATTTCATACAGCTTTGGAGGGCAGAACATCCAAGTTAGGCCACACCTGGTAAGGATCTTTAAGCTGGTGAAGACTACAAAGAGTCCTCCTTCCACAGAAGTAGGGGACATCGCAAAACAAGGCAGAGCAAGCTTGCTAACTCGGGTCTCGTCTCCTCTTCTACACCAAGGGGATCACAGGACTCCATGCTCATGACTTCATGACTCCATCTAATCTTTGTCTTCTACTCAAGATTCTTTCAAATACCACTAACATGTGATTTGGAGGATTAAGTTTCAACATAGGGTTTGGAGAAGACAAACACCTACCCTGAGAAAGTTGTGTGTTTATAAAAAAGAACTGATATTTAGAACTTATGTGATATTCCATCTGAGGGGCAGGGGGACCCAAAAAATGTTTCACACAAATCAGTATTTAACAGAAATCTGAGCCTCTTCTACCAATATCCAAATCCTTTTTACCAACAAAAATTTAAATGTTATCAAGCATTGGTTTTCAAAAAGGAGATTATCAGTTAACATGAAAAATATTTTCAGAATATGGTCATGTGTAAGGCCCTGGGAACAAAATTTTGTAGAAATATTCTTTCTGAAGACTGTAAAACCACATTAGAAAGATGGAATTATGAGCTTCAAAAAGATATCTGTTTACAACTAGGGTGTGAAAGAAGCTCAGAAGAGATTATAGCATTAAGCAAGTATTTCACAGATGAGATGGGTTTTGAGTTGACCATGCAAGGAGAAAGAGCACAAGCCCAGGCCTTCTCCAAGGCAAAGAGAAGTGAGGTGGGTGTGGTGGGTAACATGAATCTAACAGAGAGAAGAAGGGTATAAACAAATTGGTGGTGTACATTTTCATCCAGGGTCCCCATTACTTAGGAGATATCATCAGCTTTTTCCCTTTCCGTTGTCTTTGGTATATACAAGGAAGAAATTTAAATCAGTTTTTAAATGATAAGCAAAACACAAGAAAGTTAGCAAAGGTGTACAAAGAAGTACAGAACCCACTCAAAGTTAACTACAAATGAACTTTGAATTTTATACCACACTACATTACTCCCTTATCCTATTTCCTCTGTCATGTGGGGTTTAGAGAACTGTCTGTATATTAAAAATAAAAAGGTATCCCAAGAGGAAAAGCAGTTCCTAAAATGGTTCCACTGTATTTTTACACTACTTTTAAGAGACTCCTGTGCTTGACTTATTGTTGTGTGACACATTTGCCTTTGCAATAGTTTCTTCATGGCTCCTCATGTTGCAATAATTAGGAACAAGGTCAATTTCAATCTAGGAGGGCCTCGGGGGATTGTGACAAAACAGAAGCCAACACAGAGGCGGGAATTGGGCCCAGCAGACAGCAGTGCAGGTGGGCTAGAGCTCAGGAGACACAGGCACAATTCCTGCTCTGTGTGTGTGTGTGTGTGTGTGTGTGTGTGTGTGTGCAGGTGCACATACACATTGGGTTGTGTTTATGGGGAGAAGGAGAAGACCTCAATCACAAAAACAAAGCTGCAACAAAAGCTTTTCTTTTCGTTGTTGTTTGTGGAGGGAAAATTTTGCTTCAGATTTCTGCTTACCCTGGCATAAAGCATCCAAGCCACAGTTAGCAGAAAACCTCTCACAACTTTGGCGTTATGTTCTCCCTGTTCTCTCAGAGCACCTGCTGAAGGCCGATGTGCGCCTTTCATCACCGGTATATTTAGTCAGCAGCATATTCAGGAAGAAACAGGGCCCCATCCATCACGTTCTTTTGTGCTATTGACACTTATCGATTTAGGCCTTTGAAATGTCCTTAGTCTCCAGCCCCAAGTGAAAGACTTCTCAGTGTCATTGTTGAGGAACATTTTGGAATTGAAAAATCACAAGCTGCTGTCCTTTCTTGCTTCTATTCTCAGCCAAATTAAAAAAAAAATTCTTTTTAGGAGACATCTCACATTGTTGCTGTCAAAATAAATGTTGTATAATTCCTTTTCAGAATTATCTATTGAATTGACATTTCATTTTATTTTTCTCTCTCTTAGAGAAACAGTGTGGCATGGAGATTCTCATAGTGCATGGTATGGTCAAATATACATTAATTGATCTGTCTTACTAAACACCGAACATAAAAATGGACAAAGCCCAGTTTATCTTATAAACTCCACAGTGGCCAGCCCAGAACACTCAAGATTTGGTCAATAACCACCAGCTTTCCTAATGTTTGCTTTCTTTTTCAAATCAGAACAGTGAGAGAAAGATGGGTTATGCTTCTGTAACCCATCACAAAGTGTGCCCCACTTATTTCACCAGCTGCCGTTTCCTTTGTTTTCCTGAAGAGTTTCCTTCTCTTCAGTATAAATCTTCTGCACTTTGAGACTTGATTGAGTTGCCATCAAACTCAGGTGATAATGGTTGGCTGATGTGGTAGAGTGAATGGGAAATAGATAACTTCTTTTATTGGATTGTGTTTGCTCATGTTCACAGTGTGTCATTCTCGAGGCCCTGACTGACTTACAACAGGGTCAGACAGGCTTACAGGTACCTTCCAACATTCCTTACATGTTGAAAGTAAGTTTCAGATACCACACACACAGCAGCCTTGTCCACCCATCCTAGAGATAATCTGACATAGAAGACAAGATGCGTCATTTTAACTCTGACTTGTGTTATTAATTCAGAGTGATTAAAATACGTAGTGAGACATTTACTTTGGGTTATCTGAAACAAACAAGAGCTGAAACAGTGAAGTAAAGATTTAAAAAAAAATTGGATTTTAGAAATCAGAGTCAGTCTGTGAGTCAGGATCTGTAGGCAGAAGACAATCTATATTTTTTCCTGAATATCTGTCATTGCATGCTGTCGGGATTTCAATTAGACAATAGAAGAATATTTCATTAAAATTTGCTTATGCTTTGCTGCCTCTTATTCTCACATGTGCCAGTATTCACAAGACACCTCCAAAACTTTATTAACAGATCAGATTCATTCCATTCTCAGGAGAAATTATACTCAAAATGTAGGATGTACGTTTTTAGTTTGTGTTCCGGCTCTCCTGGTTTCCTGTTGCTTGCCCTCTTGTCCTCTTCAGCCCTTTTTTGCTACTTTCTCTATTTGATAACCCACTCTTATGTAATCTGATAACTAAGTGACCCTGAGCTCTACCCCATTGATGGCTACTGCAGAAGCCTTTAATACCTATCATATTTCACAGAAAATAAAATGCCTTTAGGAACCTCCGATATTTAGTAAATACTCAACAAATATGTTTTGCATGTATGTATGAATAAGTCAATATAAAAACCTACATAAATATTTAATTATTAGAAACTTTAGACTTTCACCAAATGAAAGAAAATATTGTCAACTCCATAAGTAATGTTATGTAATTTTCAAATTTAGTCAGATTTTAAAGTGATAAATTCCAATTTAAAAGAATCTACAATTTACAGTATTTTATTCACCTAGATTTTTGTAAATAGTTGAAGTGCTATGTGGTTTTAAGGTGATTATATTTACAGAAGTTCTTAGTCAGTGCTGTTAATTAAACAAGAGTTGAACATAAAATAAAGTGACAAATAATTTAAAAATATTTAGATTAGACTTTTAGGTATTTTTCAATAGAGTTTAAATTATCAAGTTTGGAATTATCTGAAAATTTTAAACTATGGCCTTAATACTTCCTATCTAGATATATTGTTGTGGGCTGGTCTCAGCTCCATTCAACATCTTCTTCAGAAATACACTATGTAACTTCTGAGGTGAGTGTAAAGGACTGATGGTTTAAAAAGACCTGATTTTTCTCCTAAAAGATATAAGAAAGGGATTGTAATACCTTGAAAAGAACATTATTTATTCAAGTATTAAAATACTAAAATATAGCAACACAATTTATCAAAGCAAAATCTTGGGAACAACCAAAATTCCGATCATCTGAGAAATGGATGAAAAAGATATGGTACTTTTATACAATGAAGTATTACTCAGCTATAGAGAAAGACAAACGTGAGGCCTTCGTAGGTAAGTGGATGCAAAGGCTATACTCATAGGTGAAATAAATTAGATCCACATGTGTAAGTATTGTATTGTTATCCTAGTGTAACAACCTCAAAGCATAAATAAATTCTGAAAGATATAATAGATGTAGTAAAACAGAAAGAAACTGAACATAATTAATAACTGAACAATCAAGATGAGAGAAAGATAAGATAGAAAAAAGGAAGGGGGAAATCATGTTTAGATAATTACACTAATAATTTCCATCAGTTTTTTAAAAATAGCCATTGCAGTTGCTTAGTTCACAGATATCAGCATACAGACGTCGAGTGAGAATTCTGCCCATTAACTGCTATTTTCAAAAACCTGATGGAGATTCTTAGGACCACTGCCTTAACCATCTTGTTTATATAAATATATGGTTTGTCCCTGCCATATTTCCTAACTTTTCTCCTTTCTCTCTCTTTGTTGTTTAATCCTTAGGTTCTTGCTTTCCCTTTAACTGTGTTATATCTTTCAATTTTTATTTCTTCTTTTGAGTTCTTACACTAGGGAGAC